>JANTFA010137445.1:0-12709 GCA_026413405.1 Phytosciara flavipes
CTGATTGCGAATGACTTGCCGTATCTGACTGCAGCTCTTAAGGAAACACTAAGATTGTATCCAGTCCTTCCATTTATCGACCGTGAATGCGTTGCTGTGGAAGGCTATTCAATGGAGCCGTACAGTTCATTTAAAATACCTCGAGGAATGCCAGTGTACATTCCAGTTTTTAGCCTACAACGAGATTCTGAGGTTGGTTTCCCCATAGTTTTGAAAATAAATTTGATGTAATTTTCATGGATTTGTCTTCCTTCAGTACTTCCCAAACCCCGACCACTTTATTCCAGAACGTTTCTATTCAGAGAATGGAACGTCAAATGAGTTTCTATGGCTGCCGTTTTCCACTGGACCAAGGTACGAAATTTTGTCATATCAATAATGTGTGACACACATAGATAATCAGGTCGCTGAAGATTTGATACTTTTTCCACAGGAATTGTATCGGTGAACGTTTTGCTATGATGCAAATGCGGGTGGCTGTTGTTAGCCTACTAGCATCGTATCGCCTTGAACTTGCAGATGATACACCGAGAAGCATTGAGCTAGACAAAGAGACAGCTTTTCTACATAATAAGCAGCCGATATCACTTAAATTCGTTGCTACGTAATTTCGCCTCATCTAACGACATAAAGATTTAAAATTTCTACTTGCTTTAGTCAGATGATCAAGTGGAATTAATGTCAAATAAAAAGTCGACAGAATTTATCCTTATCTCAAATGCGACAATACAGCAACACCGTTCGAGTTGATGCAGGAAAATAAAAAGAAGAAGTTGCGAATATGAGACCCGTCATGCGGTCGTAGATTGAATTGAATGGTTTGACGTTGACCCTGAAAGTTAATGTGTAAGTGTTAAATTGCACACGCTCAAAATTACAAATTTCAGACCGCTCTCCGCACGCTTTCGTCAGACCCCCGTCCCACCTGTAGAACCTGTAATTTCAAATTCAATCATCGTAGACGTGCATAATTTTGCCTACTGTGCTTTTGTTCTTCACTTTATTTCTAAAAAGCACCTGTGCTAAATGCATTTTGTCTCAATTCAATAATTGAAGCACAAGAATGGAAGCCGACCATCGGAGGAAACTGGATGTATTTAGCGATCGGTTCAGGAGGAAAATTAGAATCCATTTTTATTGGTTCGCTTTGCCCCTTTTTTGTGTAATTGACTCTAACTTAGCAAGTGTTTTTATAGTAAAGTGCCACATGTAATCTAGGTACAAGGTTATATCTAGATGCGGGATGCGGCACTAAAATACCACTACTTAAGCGAGCGGATGGGCCAAGAGTAAATCACTGCTATGGGACTACGCCTGTGCAGACACTTTTGCGAATTTGTATGTGAACAGATCAGAAGATCACAAATTTAATCTTTACAATGATTTAATGAGCCTATTTATATTTTCTCCGGTTGCAACGGAAACCACATACGCATCCCTAGTACCATGCATAGTGTCGAGCACCCATACCTAGCACAAAAAAGTGGTATGAAACACAGCCGTTGTGTTAATCGCGATTCTAAACAACCGCACAAAGTACGCTCTCAAAAAGTTTATAGAAGCCGTCCTAGTCTAGGGCCTGAAATCTATTATTTTTAATTAAAGGGTTACAATTAGGACTAATAAAACTAATAAAAAAGCCAAGCATCGAACTCGGATTATCTACATGGAAAGCAGCAACGCTAACCATTACACCATTTATTCATATAATTCTAATGATATTCTCGCAATTCACTTGATCCTATTTATACAGCGTGCTTAAATTGTGGTTGGATGAAATGGTCAAAAAACACTAAAAACCAAAATGGCGGTTATACTCAAACTCCCAGGCCCAACTCGAATTGTTACAAACGGCATAACAATCTCAATAGCCCCTTGACCAATTTGACCAATGAATACAACGTATACCAAAACGAAATATTTCATCTGAATTTTATTGAGAACTGCTCATTATAATATAAATTAAAGCTTAATAACACTCACCTATGACAGTCAAGATTCGCTGTAACATAAAAATATATGAGGCAAACTGCAGAGTTGAATACTGATCGAAGCAATTGCATAAATCAATCGCTAAATCACCTAGTTAGTCTAATTCTTTAAAGTAAATGTTTCCACTATCAACGGAAATTATGTTGTTCAACCGGTTTTTATCGGAATGACTTCAAAAGACATGCCGAACTAAACCCATTTTGTTTTGATTTCAATCAGGGAAAAATCAATTCCGAAATTTATGGTATTATGTGGAAAGGCTTCATTTTTGAAAAAAAAAATTGAATTGAATTCCCGTCATGAGTGCGCGCAGTGGCATATTTCGAAATAGATGCGGTCTTAATTATCATGATTCTTTAGAACGTAAAGTGACTTTTGTAAATGTATTATGTTAGGATAGCCCTTGGTCCGACCCAGCCAAAACCAGTGTCCGTCGCCTCCTGCGAGAAAGAGGATTTTTAAGAAAATTTCACTTTTTCTTACCGGAGGTGCGACCATCCGACAGGGACGCTGTGCTCATGACGTCGGACACTGGTTTTGGTTGGGTCGGACCAAGGGCTATCCTAACATAATACCTTTACAAAAGTCACTTTACGTTCTAAAGAATCATGATAATTAGGACCGCATCTACTTCGAAATATGCCACTGTGGGCGCTATGAAATTCAAAACGGAAACGAAGCGTTAAAGCGAAGCTTCGAATGAAATTTTGTTTTTTCTTGTTCTGTCACTCGTTCATTCAGAATTCAAATTTCAGGGCGCTAGGGCGCACTTACGTCGTCAAAAGGTTGCGTCTTTTGTTTCCATAACGATCAAAATGCTTAAGTGTTTCTATCCAATTATCTCATTTAGAAAACATTCTTCAAAAAGTATTTAGGAAATTCGATTGGGGGATTGGTTGTCAAAAAGTCAATTTCCTTGCTTGCGGAAATCAGATTGCTGGAATCGATCAGTGAAAAGCTATTTTTAGTCAAACAAATCCTTAAGTCATGTTTGCGTTTGACGTTTCAGAAAATAGGTTAATTTCTTATCTAAGTAACAATATAGATAGGAGCAAACACTTTCTCCTTATTTATTTAAAATTGTTACCAGGGGGAAATCATTTCTGAATCTAGTAACCAGAAGCGTTCTCATAATAATCGATTCATTGATCACCATACGCGTAACTTTAAACGTGCGTTTAATGATAATG
Source organism: Phytosciara flavipes (assembly GCA_026413405.1). NCBI lineage: Eukaryota > Metazoa > Arthropoda > Insecta > Diptera > Sciaridae > Phytosciara > Phytosciara flavipes. Next base: position 3,183 of record JANTFA010137445.1, read on the forward strand.
TATTATCTCGAATAGGATTTCGCTGAGATAATTATGTCGTTTGAATTTAATCATAGCAAACATGCAATACATGTTTCACTCATATCTGTAACACGCGCGTACATAACATCTCTACAAAAGATACAGAAAGCAGGTTTTTGGTTTTTGTCAGCTTTCAAAGGGGGTAAATCATTTCCGAAATTGATCTAAAATGTATAGCGATGTTGGATTTGGAGCTGTCACCATGCTCTAGAGCGGGAGGAGGTGTACAAGGAAAAGCTACGGATTGTTATAGTTTTCGGGGAAGTTATCCGAAGCATGTTTTCCATGCAATTTATTCGAGCCACGTAATATACTATTTCAACAGCCACACTCGTCGAAAAGGAATCTCCACGTAGCGAAACAAATTTATTCTTGTAATTCATATTTCCAAAAGTAGTGTCCCCTCCGCAAAAAAAATTTAAAAAAAATCTTCCGAAAATTGTTCATTTGAGCTAAGAGTCACTCATAAAGATAGAGAGAGCATCGAATCAGTTTGTGCAGAACGGTTAGTTGATACGGACGCGCTTTTATATTTAAAATGATAACCTTAATATTGTTCGGTATTACCATCAGTTTGCTGTCGTGGGCATACTACTGGGCGTATGAAAAGCAAAATTATTGGAAAGTGCGCGGTATACCACACATCAAGTCACCGTTACTTTTGGGACATTTATTCAAAACTGTTCTACTTAAAGAGAATATCACAAGTGCATTCAGTTATTTATACAACCATCCAGATGCTAAAGAAAAGCCATTCGTTGGCATTAATGTTTTTCACCGACCAACCATCCTATTACGCAACCCGGATCTGATCAAACGAATTTTAATCAGAGATTTTCAATATTTTCCGAATCGTCACGCCGGTGTTGATCCAGTTCACGATCCGTTTGCTGGTTTTAATTTATTCCAAATAAAAAATCCTCAATGGAAGGAGTTGCGCGTGAAATTATCGCCGACGTTCACGAGTGGAAAAATGAAGCAAATGTTTTACATGGTGGAGAATATTGGAAACATCCTGAACGAAACCGTTGATGGATTGGTGAAAGCCGGCGAACCTGTTGTAGAGATGCGTTCCTTATTGGCGCGATTTACGATTGATTCCATGACGATAGTTGCCTTCGGAACGGAGTCTGGTTGTCTGAAAAATCCGGAAACATCCGAGTTTCTGCGAGCCGCACAAAGTTCTTTCCAAAGTCGATATGTGGATAAAGTGGCGGGCAACCTATTTTTCTTCTTATCAAATTTCGTGAAAATCTTGAATTTGAAGACATTCAATCCGTCGTTCGAGGCGTTTTTAAGACGCTTGTTTGATGAAGTTATGACGAACAGAATGAAAACCGGTATAACTCGAAATGACTTTATCGACGCATTGATTGCACTAAAACAAGCTAAAGCTGTCAAAGGTGAACTCGAACTATCCGATGACATTCTCGTCGCACAAGCCGGTGTTTTTCTTTTCGCCGGATTCGAGACCTCATCCGCAACTCTCGAATTCTTTTTTTATTTGATCGCAAAACATGTAAGTGGAGTGTATAGCGTATGCACATCCACAACCATTTTTCTCATACAAAACATTGAATTCTGCAGCCAAAAGTTCAGACCAGAATTCGTCAAGAGATTCACAAAGCTTTGAAGAATCATGGAAAGATAAATTATGAGCTGATTGCGAATGACTTGCCGTACTTGACTGCAGCCCTTAAAGAAACACTTCGGCTGTATCCAAGTCTTCCATTCCTTGACCGTGAATGCGTCGCAGTGGAAGACTATTCAATGGAGCCGTACAGTTCATTTAAGATACCACGAGGAATGTCATTATACATTCCAATATTTAGCATTCAACGAGATCCTGAGGTAGGTTTGCATTTAGTTTTAAACCAAGTTTTGGAGTAATTTGTATGGATTTTTCTTCCTATAGTACTTCCCAGACCCCGGAAACTTTATTCCAGAACGTTTTTATTCGGAGAATGGAATACCACAAAATGAATTTCTATGGCTACCGTTTTCTACTGGACCAAGGTACAGTGCATAGTGCATAGAGAATTGTGTCTCTAATAATGTGATGCTTTTTCTGCAGGAATTGTATTGGTGAACGTTTTGCGATGATGCAAATGAGGGTGGGAGTTGTGAGTCTACTAGCATCGTATCGTGTTGAAATGACAGACGATACACCAGAATGTATTGAGCTAGACAAAGGGACAATTTTTCTACATTCTAAGCAGCCGATACCGCTAAAATTCGTCGCTACGTAAAAATTTTAAGTTGAGATAATTTGTCTTTACCATAAAACGTGTCTTACGAAAAGCAGCTAAGTCCACTATTAAAATATAGTTTTTTTTTTGAAAGTTTAAAGCCGGCTAATTATTGATTAACACACTGCACATATCACAGTTGATCCGGGCCTCAATGAACTCTCATTTTGAGTGTAACAAATAATCCAGTTGTGGAATTGCGTAGGATACAGTACGAGTGATGTGACCTAAGTTTGTCCATGCGTCCCACCAATGGTTTCAACTTTAACAATTTACGTTGAATTGCGCTTCTGATTTCCGCAATTGTTGGGGGTGCACCTAACAGGTAGATTTAGATGTCTCCGGAGCGCTCGACTATTCCTGGAGCGATTGCATTGAGATTTTCCAGAATACCAAGGCTATCTTGAACTCGCACTTCGAAAAATTCAATTGTAAGCCAAGCTCGGCTGACTTATGTATAATGGTTTGTAGATCGACTAAGACCGACTAAAACTGTGCTTCAACAATATCAGCAACACAGTCAAAGAACTCACAAAAAGTTTTAAACAAAAAGGTCTTGATAAATACTTGAGCAACTTAGGCCCAGGTTAAGACAAAGATTATTCATTGTGAAGAGCAACGAGAAGGTACAAACGTTCAAATCACTTCTATCAAAGACTCCAGATGGATCTGGCTAAGGGAGGAATACTTTGCAGAAAATCTTGCAAAAGTTTTCAAACCCCGAGCAAAAAAATGAGCCAATAAGTATATGCATATACTTGCAGTTAAGTATATGAACATATACTGTTCTATACTGGCTGCTTCCACAAGTGTATGTAAGGGTATGATCATTTACTGCTCACAGTAGTGTATGAACAATGAACATATACTTGCTGGCTGCCAGTATACAAAAGTATATGTTCATATACTGTGAACAGCTATGATCATATCCTTTCGTGAACTTAAAGTCAGTCTGTAATCTAATTTTGTCGAGGTGACAGCTGTCATAAGTATATGAGCGTATTATGATGATATACTGACACAAGTATGTGACGATATAGCGAAATCTCATATACTGATTTTGTATGGGAAAAAGACGAATAAAGTGTATCCATATATAACGATCGATTTGCAAGTAAATACGATTATCTATACTTTTTCGTCGATTTTTTTTTTTGGCTCGGGACTCGAAGTCGCGTGAATACAACACCATCGTATCGAAATAGATGACATTGCACCATGAGTCTTGGAAGAACTGTCGAAAGAGGCTACATAAATATGATTAAATATCTTTACAACGCCTTTCTGAAATCAATATGTCAAAAAACTTCTAAATTGCGAAAGTGATTATGTTAAAAAAAAACCAGACCAGCCTGCAGAAAAAGTAACTCCACACAGGCCAATTTCATTGCTACCAGCAATCTCAAAGATCTTCGAAAATATACTCATTGCACGATTAAAACCATACTATCAGCAAGCATACGGTCGTATAAGTACCAAACATTTGATTCGGCCTGCAGTATCGACACCAATGAGTGAATGGCGACACTGAAAATTAGTGGACCGGATGGATCGCCTGGTTGAGCACTGACTTTCGACAAAATTACTTTGTTACCATACGCGAGAAAGGTCGGCCTTAAATAACATTGACTGAAGTAGTGGTAGAGTTGAGGAACTTTGTCTTTGATTTCGGCGAGCATGATGTCTCTCGAAACGCTGTTGAATGCAAATACACCATACAGTGCAGAGCAGAATGGTCACGTTTTTAAAGGATTTAGTATTTATGTTTGTTAACATATTATTGCATGCCTCAGTTCTGACCTTGTTCAGTGAAGCAATATTACTGAAGTAGATAACATGGAAGTAATTGCTTCAGAATGTCAAATATGATTCCTAGCTGCTAGGTAATACACTATTATTGTTCTCAAGCTGCAGCAGAATTCCTATTTCAAATAGCCGAACGTTACCGATAACATTAGCCACTTTTAATGATAATGTGACACGTTTATGGCTATCTGAATGAAAAATAGATAAGATATTGACATTTGGGATTAATCATAGCAACAGTGCCAAATATTTTCTGCAATGGCGTCATGCATCATTTGAGTTACGTTTGAAGGGTCTTTTTGTCACTGATGGGGCGATAGACGTTACTTTCGCCACTAGTGACGAAAAGAAGTTATTTTTCGTCACTAGGGATGAAATGGATTCTCATATATACTTTTTGTCACTCCTTTTGAAGCATTAACCGTAAATAAGAATCCTGCCCCGACCGAGCCTCGAAATCCAGTCATAGCATTTTTGTTCATAAAGTGGTTATGGTTGCATTTCAAAAGATCACTTCTCGCAGCTGGTTGCAGAAAACGTTGTATGTAACACAGTGACAAAAAGTACCACTTTTCGCAACTTGTTGCATAAATTACTATTACTCATATATTTGGAACGCGCTTATTTAACATTTCCATACGAACAAAAAGAAAAAAGAAAGCAGATTTTCGTTTTTTTCAAACTTTCAACTGGGGGTAGATCATTTCCGAAATTGATGTAGTGATGTTGGATTTGGAGCTGTCACTATAATTACGTAACGTTCTCGAGAGGGGGAAGGTTAAATGATCAGTAGGTTGTTACAGTTTTTGAGGAGGTGGGCTTTTTGTAGTAATGTTATGTAGGTAATGAACTACGGTCATCCAGAACATATTTTCCATGTAAAAGTCTTCAATGTTTTCCAAGCCATCATTTCTAATAACTATGTCAAAACACTATCTAGCAAACTGACTACTATTGTTAAGGTGGTAGATGAATTGTAAACACTATCACCCTTCGACTGTATGTTATTCAAAACGTTTTCAATGTCTATCATTTCCGCCAGCTGGAATTTAAATTCATTTGTCACTTCGATCTCATTCACGCCATCCACTTTGTCATCATTTACATTCAATGGAATAGCACTTGGTTCTGGAATCGTGACATCAAGAGTCAACGTATCCGAGGCACTTTGAACATAGAAGAATCCATCATCGTCGACAAATTTTAAGTGGTCCGAGTTATGCTCTTTTAGACTAGTGTATAGTCCGAACAAAACTGAAGAATTATAAGTGATTGTGCATCAATCTCTTAGAAACGAAGCATTAAGCCGCATAATCGCAAACGTTCGGTTCACAAAATGTATGGAAATCTACATAGTTAGCAAGAGTACATTCAAAATTACAACTCATTTCTACGTGTTTAAGGTGAGCAACCATTTCTTTCAACTTTTTATTTGAAATTAATCCGATCTGATCTTTAATATGACCAGCAAATCACAAGTAGAAATTAGATGAGGCGAAATTACGAAGCCACAAATTTTAGCGAAATCGGCTGCTTATTATGTAAAAAAAGGGCCTCTTTGTCCAGCTCAATACATTCTGGTGTATCGGCTGTAAGTTCAACCCGATACGATGCTAGTAGACTCACAACTGCCACCCTCATTTGCATCATCGCAAAACGCTCACCTATACAATTCCTGTAAAAAAACGTGAAATCTTCAGTGACCCAGATTATCTATGCTAACGTTATATGGCACAATCTCATACCTTGGTCCGGTAGAAAACGGTAGCCAAAGGAACTCATTTAGTGTTCCATTCTCCGAATAGAAACGTTCTGGAATAAAGTTTTCGGGGTCTGGGAAGTACTATAAGAAGAAAAACCCATAAAAATTACATCAAAATTTGACTTAAAACAAACCTCGGGATCTCGTTGTATGCTAAACATTGAAATGTATACTGCCATTCCTGGTGGAACTTTAAACGAACTGTACGGCTCCATTGAATAGCCATCCACGGCACTGCAGTCACGGTCAATAAATGGAAGGACTGGATACAATCTTAGTGTTTCCTTAAGAGCTGCAGTCAGATACGGCAAGTCATTCGCAATCAGTTCATAATTTATCTTTCCATGGTTCTTCAAAGCGTCGTGTATTTCTTGACGAATTTTAGCTTGGATTTTTGGCTGCAGAATTCAATGTTTTGTATGAGAAAAATGGTTGTGGATGTGCATACGCTATACACTCCACTTACATGTTTTGCGATCAAATAAAAAAAGAATTCGAGAGTTGCGGATGAGGTCTCGAATCCAGCGAAAAAGAAAACACCGGCTTGTGCGACGAGAATTTCATCGGATAGTTCGAGTTCACCTTTGACCGCTTTAGCCTGCTTAAGTGCAATCAATGCGTCAATCAAGTCGTTTCGAGTTCCACCGGTTTTTATTCGGTTCGCCATAACTTCATCAAACAAGCGTCTTAGAAACGACTCGAACAATGGATGGAATGCCTTCAATTTCAAGTTATTCGAAAAACCAGATGAGAAAAACGCTAGGTTCCCCACTATTTTATCCAAGTATCGACTTTGAAAGCAATTCTGCGCTGCTCGCAGGAATTCAGATGTTTCCGGACTTTTCAGACAACCAGACTCCGTTCCAAAGGCAACAATCGATATGGAGTCAATCGTAAATCGTGCTAATAAGGAACGCATGTCTACGACAGGTTGGCCAGCTTTCACCAATCCATCAACGGTTTCGTTGAGTATGTTTCCAACACTCTCCACCATGTAAAACATTTGCTTCATTTTTCCACTCGTAAACGTCGGCGATAATTTTACGCGCAACTCCTTCCATTGAGGATGTCTCATTTGAAATAAATTATTACCAGCAAACGGATCGTGAACGGGATCAATATTCGTGTGACGATTCGGAAAATATTGAAAATCTTTGATTAAAATCCGTTTGATAAGATCTGGGTTGCGTAACAGAATGGCAGGTTTGTGGAAAACATTAATGCCAACGAATGGTTCGCCTTTAGCATCTGGATGGTTGTACAAATAACTGAATGCACTTGTGCTATTCTCTTTAAGTAGAACAGTTTTAAACAAATGTCCCAGTAGTAACGGTGACCTGATGTGTGGTATGCCGCGCACTTTCCAATAATTCTGTTTTTCATATGCCCAGTAGTATGCCCACGATAACAAACTGATGGTGATACCGAACAAAATCAAAGTTATCATTTTAAATATAAAAGCGCGTCCGTATCAACTAACCGTTCAGCAAAAACTGATTCAATGCTATATCTACATGAGTTACTCTTAGCTTTAATGTTAGAAAATGCACCGAAAATTTTCGGAATAATTTTTTTCGTATGGAGGGCACACTACTTGTTGCGGAGTGGACACAACATCTGGAAATGTGAAGTTCGTAGATTATAAATTGTTGGGGAGATCTTCTTAAATAAAAAACCTTTTTCGTCCGGGTAACATTCACTATTTTTCCGACAAAAAGTCACATTCCGAACAAGAATTGACGCATTTGGGAGGAGAGATTGAATCACTGCAAATTGAAATTTTGTTATTAATTTAGGCGATTCAAATTTGCGATGTCTACGGCAGATATGTGAATGATTCTTGAGTAAGTTTTAGAAGTTCCGTCACTGACCGTGGGATCAAAGCATGTAACGCAAGTGGAGGAAGCATCAACAAAAAGCGTACGCTATGGTTCGAGTCTCTCTCTCTCCGCCCATCCGGATTTGTGCCGAAACTAAGAAACTGCAAAAAACCTCAGAACAAAGGCATTCGACATTTGAAAGCAAATTCATAACAAGAGCACCGACGATGCAAGTTAATAGCATGAAAAAAGATTTGGATAACAGTAGTCTGCTATCTACATACCATTGCTACAAAAAGCCCACCTACCGAAAAACGGTAACATGGGTTACTCACTCGGGTAAATGATGACACAGGATCAGAGGAAATGCCCATACAAAAGAGGAAATGTTGGGTAAATATACGAGGAAATACCAAGTAAAAAAGGAAATGATTACACATTTGGGCGAGTGAAAAACCCCTCGCATTTTCTTGTACCCCTCCGCCTCTCTAGAGCATTACGCAATTATGGAGACAGATCTGAATCCAACATTATTATAATGTTACATCAATTTCAACATCAATGATTTACCCCCGAAATGATAAGCTTACAAAAACCAAAGCCGTGCTTTCTTTTTGATATAAATGTTAAGTACTTGCGCGTGTTAAAAAGGTAAGTGAGATAATTTGCTATGATTAGACCCAAATGCCAATATCTTATCTAATTTTTATTCATACAGACATATCGTGAATCTCGCATTATCATTAAAAGTGGTATTGAATGTCATGGATAACGTTTGGCTATTTAAAATAGAAATTCTGCTGCAGCTTGAGCACAACAATAGTTGATTACCTTCATGTTTCCAAGGTTTTGGTTTAGACAGTGAAAAGGCTCCCACTAGTCAAAACAAACGCATGGAAACCACTAGGTACCATACTTTACATGCTGAAGCAACACTGATAGAAAAACTTAAGGAGGACCCGTACGAGTAGAGGACGGTATATATCGACTTCTCTCATCTTCGAATTTAGCCTGGCTTTTTCTATACCAAATCGAGAGAAAAATGTCCCATCAAGATTGCTTTTGTTTTACTCAAGTTATCGTGATGACAGACATTTTTTTAAAATGCTAATTTGGCATCTAGGAGTTACCGCAGAAGATTTGCCCTTACTCCGGGGTTTGAAATCGACGTGTTACAAACGTTAGAGTAAATCCATGAGACACTCGTACTTCGTACGTGTCTAAACAATAAGTGTTGAACGTTTGTGATTTCAGGCAGCTATTTTGAGATCGTATGTCGAGTACGCACATAGCTCTGCTTACTAATATGAACACTCTAATTTGGAACGTAAAAATCCTTCAAATTTTCATACAATGTATGCTTGTACGTTTGCAAGTGTTGTGTGTTTTTACTCACACAAAATAAACACGACTCCTGTCGGTACGAAAGGAATGGAATGCTTATTTCTATTTTGCCTATGACTGATGTCTGCAAAAATCTTCCTGTTTTTTTAGTCTTTTTGACTTTCAGGGTCAGCGTTTGCATACTTAATTTAATTCATGGCCGGTATGCGTTTCTCAATGATCGTGTTATCGACGGGTTTCGCGTTTGCAATTTCCTCCTTCTCTTCTTGCGTTAGCTCGAATAGGTTTTGTCGCTTTCGCACTTGGTCAGCCCAGCATTGCTTCAATTTTCCCCTTCTACTCACTTCAGGGGGGGGGAGCGATAGTCCAATGATCTTTTGTATTCAAAAATAATATTTTAACCAAGCCTGATCTAACCATCGTCGGTTGTTTAGTTTTGCAATGAAACAATGCGCCAAATCGGCTCACGTACATACAGCGAGTGAAAAGAATAAGTATTTTTTGCTTTCGCTGGTTCTTTCGTTC
>JANTFA010137456.1:0-12707 GCA_026413405.1 Phytosciara flavipes
TGATGATGTGAATGTTTTGATTTGTTTTATTGATTCAATTGGATATCATTGAAGTCACTTTAGAATTTTTGCCTTCTATCGGGTTTTGGCTTCTCTTTTTTCTCCATATCTAAACTTTATGAACCGTCAGCAAAGTGAAATGCAATTATTTCTGTTACCTTAAAAACATGTCCCAAACCACCGCGTATACAATACACAAAACACCTGTTGTAAATGTGGAACAGAAATTTATAGTGTCCCATTGTCGACAGTTGCCAGTTTCAGTCAACGATACGTTACGCGTACATACCAAATGCACGACATAAGAAAGTAATTTTTTGGTCAGATACTCACCCTCTTCAATTAATATTTTACAAGAGTGGAAAAAAAATATTTTCAAAATTTGATTGCCAAACCATGCATGTCTAAACGATCGAAATTTGTGCTGTCCCCAACCATATATCCTTTATGAGAATGGTAGAGGTACTTTGTAAAAACAATATATCCGAACAAAAGGTAACTTCCGCCTTGAATTAGTTCGTCTAACATAGTTAATAATGGTTTTATGGCATTAGTTTACCCCTTTTTATTGTTCGAAATCATTGGGGTATGTCGTCGAAATGCATTAATGCTTTTTTTTCTGCTGTTGTATAGTCATGAGTTTAACGAATACGAAGCCGTTTTTTATAAAAGGATTAGATTAAGGTGCACATTTGAATATATCATACGCGTATGGATGTGTTGGATAGGTATTACGAATACGAACACACACATGTGTATCCTCTAGGATTCCGCATACTATTTGAACTCCAGCGAAATTTATGAGGAAACGATGGTGAGAAGGGCTTTTTACGAATACGCTTCGATTCTGACACATACTGTCGAATGATCTAAGTGATTTTGCTTTTACGGATTATTTATTTCTGCAAAGAATATTAATCGGTGAGTAACGGGACGAAGATTGTGGGATGAATAACTACTTATTAACTTATACGAATTGGCTAGTCATCTGCTATGGAATATATGACGACGAAGAACAAGCGATGAATTCTAGATAATGCTTCTCTTCATCATAACGAAGCATATGTTTGAACTAATGAAGTAAAAGATTTTTCATGCGACAGGGTCGACAATGTGGGCAATTATTGTGTTTCTTTCTGGTTTTCGTCGCTTTGCATGACAAATTACATGTTAGTGTAACGTGGGGCGATTGATTTGATGCGCTATCACTTGTAACCCTCACTTCGCTCGAACTATAAATCCGTGAAATTTCCTTATCTCAATCGTCAAAAACAGGTGCACAAATGACCATTTAATCTCACATCACGGGAAACAGAGCCCCGGCACGTTGAATTGGGACACTTTGTTCGTCCAGATCTGAACTCCCTCCAATTACGAGTGTTCCTTTCAATTACGAGTGTTCCTTTCAATTACGAGCATTGAAAGAAAAAAGTGCAAGAGAGAAAAAAGAGCTCGTGATTCCTTCTAAACGGGGCTCGTAAGTGGATATTGTACTCAACTGTCTACGATCTGCATTATACACAATTTATTAGTTGGTTTGCTGATTCGTTCAACAATTTTTGGGTGAAAAGGTCTGCAGTGTAAATCCACTGTTCGAGAGAGGCCACCGGTAAAAATTATTGTTCACAAAGTTCTACATTCTACAAGTTTTGAGTTTCAACTTTTTAAGATTTCAAGCTATTATCGCCATTCAAAAACTACGTACGCTCTACAGATGGAGACGGCCTGACAATAGCGTACGCTTCATACGTTTCTGAAATTTTCTCCGTACATTTTGGCTTTCAAGGGAGAGTGAGAAGTCTGTAATTCTTAACATTGAGCGTTTGCAATTTTTGAATGACCCCTTAAGATAAATCTTATGACTTTTGAAAAATTTCAAATGAACAGCAGTGCGAAAAGGAACCCATCGACCAACGGGCGGAAGCCTAAAAAGATACAGCCCATAATTTTGTAGAATGAAGTGGAGCTGCCCGTTAAAAATGCATTAGGTTGTCTACAGGCGGATCTACTGAATTTGTTCTGAATATCATGTCGGGCTTTCAAAACAAAGAAAGTGATTAGATTCGTTTAGCCTGTGAAAGGATAAGAATTTTAACTATCAAAATGGATGGAATTTTAATTTAATGCAATGTTACATTCCGTAGATATATGAAACTCAGTTACAGTCAAGTTCTTTATGTATCTTCTTGTGCAATTGTGTAACCGAAATCTACAATTCTTTAAACGACACAGTCTCTATTCGAATTTCAACTTATTTTCCATCCTAGTGGTGTCGATCCCCTTATTTTCTCCACTCAAATGCGGTGAGAATATGACATTTTGTTGACATTTAGTCTGATGACAATTCAGGTGAGAAAATTTCTATTTCTATCTCTGCCGAAGAGAGCCTTTTATGTGAATGAAAACGGTGAAACGTAAAAACGCCACGCAAGAACGGAACAACTGATATTTACCACTGAGTGAAAATAACTAATTCCAAGTACCTCTTCTTCTAATTTCCTCTTTTTCACCCCGCGCTTAACAAATAACAAGATGAATTGCGATCAGGCGCGCAGACTTCCACTTGGGCAAATGTCCAAAACAAGTATTCGACTCATTAAAATTTCGCTTGTAAAATAAAGTTTTTCGCTTAAAATTAGCTTTTTGCCCCAACGAAACCCAATGGAAGTCGGCGTGACTGATTGTGGTGTCATGGTAATGATCCACAGTATACCAATGAGTGCATGCAATTCTTTGATCAAATCAATTTTGTAGTTCCATTTATTGAGCGTGCATGCCAATAAAACATTGTGATCATCTAAAACGCCTTGTCGTTATTTATCAAACGTTTTTTTAGTTTCATTCATTTCAGTTATACCATGCAACGCAATGCATTTCGTTTCATTTCTCAGTAATCTTTTGAGTGCGTTTTGGTAGTATTCTTATCACCGACCGGAAAATGTGTAAATCTAAAATAACACCAGCAAAGCGTACAATCAGGAATTAGTACAGTGCCCACAGTTTTCTTTCTCTCACATCCACATTTTTTGTTACTTCCCGCGAGTTGCTGGAGGTAAAGGCAAAACAGTGGGTTGACTTGTGATCTCCATATTCGACGCTAGTCATTTGCAAAATTTTTCGCGTAAAATAAAGAATTGAGAGTTAAATTTAAAACGACTTTAGCACCGTAATGTAATTGCTAAATCTATTACTTCATTTGTAAGCAGTACCACCTCATGTTTGGTTAAAAAAAAGTCTTGTACTTCATTTGTTTAAGCGAATATTTTGTGATATAAGAGAACATTAGCTAGTGATCTTCATTCAACATCGCTGTGGTTATTGATAACAGATGGACACGATAAACCTCTGAATCCCAAGAACCGTCCGGTGTTTATCTTAAGGGACTATGAAATGAATGTCTCACTACTCGTCAAAAATTGCAGGTGAAAATCCGTTTACATGCAACCAATGTATAAAGCTGTCAGAATTCATCATTCCATCAGATATGAGTTTTGCTTGCTCTTTCAATAAAATTCACAAATTCAACAATTCATTCGTCAGCAGCATATCACTATGCCATTCAACATTGTATGGAGGGTTGACACGTTAAAACATCCAACATCCCAGCAGATAATTATAATATCAAAATCAAAAGCATATTACAAACATCATCCAAACTTATGTTCACATTATAATGTATCATAATAAAGAATGTTCTTCGCTATCATTTTATACCGGAACTGGATATTCAAAGATACCGAAATAATATATTTTCTGAAGAATACTACATCACCACCACCAATGTTACACTACTACATTTTATCTCTTATTCCTCGCTATTTTATTAATGCCTGCTTGCAAGACTATACGGCAACATACAACACAACATATCATACAGAGGGTATATGTCGTGTTGTTTTTCATGTATTATGATATTCGCACTGTAAATATGCAGAGCTGGTGATGTGTACTAAACGATGTCTGGAACGTACAAATTTAAGAGTGATATTGCGAAATCTTCAAACGACTTTGGGAAATGGTGTTAGGGATCGGGTCGAGTTTTATCTCGTTCTTTTCGTTGGACCTTTGCGAATAAGACTTTGGAAAACTTCGTCTTGTGGTCGGTGCTAGGAGTCATTAGGCTGAGGTGGGTGCCCAAATCGTTTTATGTCGTTGAAGGCCTTGTAAAGACGTTCAATTTGAATATATACTGAACCGGGTTCATGTCAGCCTGTCAAATATATTGGCCATAATCAGTGGAAAAAGTTATAATTTTCGTAAGTCCCTGCAGTGGCCAAGAGCCGTGCCATGTAAGATATGGGAAGAAAGCCTACCCTCTGTATTACAGAGTCTGTAGTATCATTCCATAGAAAAATCTTCTTACGAAAATTTCACTGCACCGGCCTTAGTTTAAATTCACCAAAAATGATTTGTGCCGTGAACTTTGAGAAGTGCTGGCAGCTCTGCCAGGCCTTCTGAACTAAATAAATATGTTTGTGGGTGTGATATCCTGCACCTTTCCAACGATACCCCATTCTGTTAGGCTGTTTCTTACTTACTTACTTAACAGCCGTACTAACCCAAGCGGGTTTTGGCTGACTCCACAACTTGTCTACATCCCGGTCGATCCAGGATCAAACGTCTTCATTCACGAACTCCCGAAATTTGGGAATCTTCTTCCACACCATCTATCCATCTCTTTCGGGGTCTTCCTCTCGCTCTGTTATTGTCGAAGCATTTCTCTAGCGCTTTCTTCGGCATTCTATAATACTTTCAGAAACGTTAGACGCTGGAGTGCCTAGTGGTATGGGACGATGCCAACTTTTTGCAGTGCTGCCAGCAAATTCAAATTGTTGATGATTCAAATATGCTGGCAGCACTGTCCATATCAACCTGTCGATAAAGTCGTTTCAAGGGTTTCAGTGCCATATGTCAAGGACTCACGGAAATTGTTATTTTCTGCCACTAAAACTGGGCAATATCTCCGTCATGTGGAAGTACATAGATCATCTTCAAGGCCGTTTGATTGGCCAGCCACGTTAAAAAAGTCATCCACGTCAAAAAAAAATACATACAAAAAATGCAGTGAACGCATACTTTAACGAAGAAAAAGTAGCGATAAATGTCAAAGTACCGTAGCTTGTAGATGATCTATAAATGACGTCACGCTTTTTCAGTGCTGTCGTAAGATTGAAATCACTAATAATTCGAAAAGTAGGCTCATTTTTGAGTCAATGGGGTACTACTCCCCAAATACAATCACTAAAAAATGGAGGGGTTGGCTACAATTGTTTCAATTCAAAAAAGGGAAAAATTGTCGATTTATTAGTGATTTTAATCTGATGACAGCATTGAAAAAAGCGTGACGTCAGTTATGTACGACCCCCAGGCTGTCATGAATCTGGCTGAGTATAATGAACCATTGTTTACTCGAGTTTTTCAGTCAAAAACGATTTTGGCTCACTTCCTGCAAACCTCTACTTAACCTAGCGCCGACCACAAGACGAATTTTTCCAAACGTAGTACTACGTTTTACTCGCAAAGGTCCAACGAATTGAACGAGCTATAACTCAACTCAACCCGACCTTTGACATCATCCCTAAAAAACGTCTGATTTCGTTCGGCGTTTTCGCGATATCCCTCTTAAGCGTACACATATTCGAATAGAATTGGTACAGTGGAAAAATTGATGAAAAATTGTTTTGCGAATTCTTGTTACAACCATCACTCCATTGTCACCTCAACACTTTGAGCACAAATTTTTTCCCATTTCCATTTTCTAAAAATGTTCTGCATTCGAACAAAATATATTTCTTCAATATTGCAGCGGCTATTAAATTAGATTATTTTCAGAATAATTTGAGGTGAATAATCGCGTTATGCATTCAGTATGCTTCTGGTGTGGCGCTTAGTAGCAGTAGAGATATGTTTCATTTCACCTATTTTCGTGTTTATTTCAGTTTTAAAGTGAAAATAATTTGACAAATTGCAGCAGGAATTTTACAACTCATTTACAAAATGTACAATGCAAATTTTATGAATTTTTATCAAAGAACCGGCTCTTATCAATGAAAGGAAAACATCTCCCCTTTGATGTGTATAACAACGTTACACGTTCGTTTAAATGTGAGGGATAGACACATTCTCTGCATTAAATTCGCAGGATTGTTTTGGGGTTGGCAGTTCTAAGCAATTCATTAAATTACTTCCAGGTATTGCAATCAGCAATGAAATAAGACATAAATTACCACCGATGGTACAAATCATTTTCAAATAAATTCATTTTAAAACAACGTGCAGGAATTTCGTATTTCGCCAATATAAACCGTTACAGCACACAGGATGTGTTATGGAAAATTCCCAGATAACAAAGGCCTAGACGAAATTTTATTATTTTAATTGAAAATCAGAAACGACCAGATGCTGCGGCGGAGCCCCGTACGTTCCCGTATACTTAGCGCGTTCATTGCCCTATAGTCTGTGGTGAATAGATTAGAGAGCCCCAAGTAACGACCTTAGTCTAGTTCAACCGGTATACAATTTGGACTGGATTTGTGTATTAAATTAAAGAAAAATCAACATTAACATCTGAAGTTTATTTGATTTATAGGCAGAAAAGACTTAGAGCCGAGTAACGGCCTCAGTCCAAGGGTCCGGTCGCGTCGCACTTCATTTGTCATTCAAATGAGCCAAACCAAAGTCACCAAAATCGGTTGATATATTTACTCGATTTATATGCAAAAAAGCCTTGAGGGCCCTGGCTTACCTCACTGTAAGGCCTCTCGACCCAGTGATCCGATTTCAATACATTTTTCTGGATTGGAATTGTCAGTATTTATGTTTTTTTTTGCAATACATTCAAACTTCCAACGCGGCCACTTCAAGAAACGAGAGACACTTAAAGGGCTCTAGCTCAGCGGAAATTTTCGAACTTGACTTCAAAATTTCGACTGCCTTTCAGGGAAAAAAGTGACTGAAATCGAATTCGATTTACTCAAGTTTTTGGCGCAACGGAGGAGACCAACAGACGTACATTTTTATTGTTGATTCGACATCGTCTACAGGCTAGGCATTCCCAAATGCATTGCTCTTACCGTCTGACTCGAATTCTGATCGTTACAAACGTCATATCAATCCTAATGACCCCGGTGTTTCGTACGGGGCTAAAAAAGATTTCTGTGTGCGGTAATTTTGCCAACTATTTCTGTGGCTGAGTTTATGTTTTACTGTTGACGAGATATGTTGCCTAAAAATCATATTAAACGACGATTGAGGATATCGTAGCATAAAAGAACGAGATTTTGAAAATTTGGTATTTGTGAATTGGATAAGATTTCTACTAATTGAGATTGTTACAAAAGAAAATTTTTAAAGTTTAAATGCTGTGCGCCGTGACGTATCTTGTTTGTGTGTGGAGTATCATTAACCTTTCCTTCGGATAGACGGACTGAAAGGTTGCTTATTATCTGGAACGAAATCATCGCTTTTGTAACACTTTTATCCCAACAAAAACTTTTCTGAATTTAAAAGAGAACTTTTAATTGATGAATTCTACATCGAACACAGGGGGTCTTGCCCAGCGTCTTATGATTTATGGTTTTTCATGCAACTTTGAAGCTTTTATCTGAATTCCACATTTTCGACAGGACATAAACGATTGAAAATGTGATAATTTTTTCAAAAAGTATTTGAATGCGTCTGTTCCCTTTACCCCAAAGAAGCAAACCAAGACAGTTCTTATAACTTCAAACGGCCTGCGGCTTCAGATGATAATTTACACGTCTTTTGCCTGACAAATCTATTTGTCATTCGGTTGCATAAATAACTTATGTTTCGTTACTTCTGATTAACGACCTCTTTATATCGCAAAATTAATGTTAAAACAAAAGAAGTAAAAGATATAGCGAAACGGCTTCACCACTGTTTCGATCTGAGAGACAGTGCAATGCAACTTTTATAATTTTCAGTGGCAGTGACAAGGGAACAACAAACCATAAGTGGCTAGTTGTACCCTTTGTGCATGGACAAATCTAGCGAATCATAAGCGACATTTTTGGAAGTAAAAGATTTCATTTTAGCTTGTCGACAACAAATGAAGTAGTAGATTCAATAACTATTTTAATGCCTGCGCTCTGTTAAAAGATGCAATTTTTTTCAATGTTTTCATGTAGCTAACTTAAGTTTTCCTTTCTCAAATTCCAGACACAAGCACTGGCTTTAATTTGCTCAAAATCACCTGCCAAAGATCACACTGAAACCGTAACTGATCGCGACAAAGATGCAAACAGCATAGAAAATTGCAGCCCGAAAAGTCGAACACATCAGAACAATGGTAACAACATTGAATCCAGCCAAACCAATTCGTCGATAGCAACGGGTGAACGAGGTGATCGAAGTGACGGTAGAGAGACAGCAGTCAATTTGAAATTGCGTTCCAATTTGAATTCGCCCAGTGAGAACGGTATTTCATCGACATTCATGTTGGAAAAGGGTGCCTCATCGCCGACGAACGAACGGAAAGGATTCGATTTCTCGAAAGTTAATGGTGAGTTGATTGGATGAATTATATTTTTTCGTTGATTATCTCGAGAATTGTTGTATCTCAAAGCATGAATTGAAGAAGAAGAGGAACGGATTTATCTTCCCTTAATGCAATTAAAATGGATTTTTTCTTGTGAAATTCGGCTTTCTTTAATCTCTCCTGTTGTTGCTGCTGATGTTTACTTAAAAGAACATCAGGCACAACATTATACAGAACACAATCGTATACAATCTGTGTGCCTGGTATATTTACAACTGACTGACTGACGGTATTTATATTATAATTCTCATTTCGTATTAATTTTAATGATTTATAGAATAATAATAATCTCAAACGATATTCCTAATGCAGATATATTTCATATCACATCTCGTTGAGCTGTACGGTAGAGAGAAGACGTATTTGGGTATCTTAGTATAATCACAGATTTTCTACAATATTAGTTATGTATAATGTAATATATATGTTCCATCTCTCTCCCAGAGTATTCTTCTTCTTATTATATATATCCCATACGAACTCAATGAAAACAACCAGAATTAAATCTCATACTAATTAGAATGGATAAGCTGCTTCGACTTAAAGATCTCACTCCCCAACACAAAACGCAAATTCTATTTATGTACCGGGATATTCCGACTAACAAGCTATCTTATGTTATAAGCATAAATCTATATTGTACCACATGCCGCCATTGTATAGACGTACGTCTGCATGAAGTATGGTTACATGAAATGTGCTGCTACAACACACTGTCTTATCCAGCAGAAGAATAAGAAGGTAAACGTTTATCTAAATGCCAGAGATATGGAATGATATCATTATGCCATGGTAATCCGTTCTTAATAAAAATGAGAGCAACCGAGAAAATGTTCGGTGGAAATTTCATGCGTTTCGAATGTTGGAAGGGAAGGAAATTCAATTCTTGCTTATGTGATCGATAATAGACAGGCAGGGAGCATTTTTTTTAGCAGATTGACGTCTTGATTTAATTTGTGAATGAAAATAATCATTAGAACCAAGTAAAGAAAGTACTCGGGTCTTAAGCGACACTATGCCAGACAGCGGGGGCTGTGTGTTTTTAGCCTTTCAGAAACGGCAGACATATCGCGATTATATTCGGAAAATCTGTTACCTCATTTGTTTGAAGTATTCCGTTTTGTTTGGATCGACGTCTTTTACTTCATTTGTTAAAACACACATTTTTGTGTAAAAATGGAACGCTATGCTGAGTTGTTCGCTTATTACGTTCATCGATAACAGATGAATACCTTGTTTCGAAAAGGTTTTTCGTTGAATCTAGATCGCAAACTTTCAGTAAAATGTTAGATGTGTCAACACCTACTCTGCACCTTCAACAATTTATGAAACAGGATTTTTCTGACAGGATTTGAACCAGGGACCAACAGTACATCAGTCGGGCATCTTCACATTAAGCCAATACATTCTGAACCCCATTTGCTTCAAACCTTAATTACAGAGAAAACAATCCCCGCAGGGAAAATACTTTCTTTAAATCACTACCATAACCAGACTTAAATTTCTAAGGTGCTGCCCATAAATGACGTCCACCGTGATGGGGAAGGGGGATCTGGCCAAAGTGGACACGCCATGTGGGAGGGGGTCTCAAAATCTAGAGAAGCAGTGAACGTCATTTACGGATAGTCTTTAAGTTTGGAACGACCACTTTCGTGGCAATCACGTAAATCATGGTAGCCTACCAGTAGCTGATAGGAACCTTTAAAGGAACCACCTCACAGCCTCCAAGCATTCTGCGTTTTAGTTGAAGAAACTTTGAGCTGCAGTTAGTTACACGTTCAATGTATGCTCGTTTCTTCTTCTACATCACAGAAACATCTCGGAGTATCCGACAGCCTCAATTTATTTGGGTGTTTTGTATTCGCTCCTGATACTACTTCTGTCCATTCCGGTCTCGGAAAAAAGATTTCCGTGTGTCCTTTATATGCTTCTCAGCGTTCATCGTGTTTACGCTTCATCCAATGTTCTTTTGATGAAATTCTTCTGAAATCATAGTAACCATCATTTGCTATTCATTTATGCTGAGCCTCGGTGTTTAGTTCAGCTAATTGTATCCCTCCATCTCCACGCTGCAAATTGAAATCTATTCTCAAAGTAATAAGATTCTGGCCTAATGTAAATTTCCGGAAATTATAGTCAGAAAACAACAAAGTTTCAATGGAACTTATGAATCTCATTGATTAATTCCATTTTAATAACATCATCACCAAGAGCAACCCAATTCCTTTTCACTTATTCGAACCATTTTGTCAAATATTGATAATCCTCGATTTTCTACCCCTTCACAATATTCAAGATACCAATCATGCCCATTGCCCATACGTACTTAGCAAACTAATGTCCAACTAAATAAATACGGTCAGGTTACTGAAATTTTAATTCCATAGACCCGTGCCAACTACCGCTTTAATGCAGACCATACCCATCATTATCTCGATGTATATTGTTGTGCTGATGACCTGTACCTTTACTGTGCTGTGATATAACATCTATTTATGCGTAGATTGTTTCACTTAATTTATTACGTCTTTCAATTCAAAAACACAAACTTTCCTTATTTCGCCGGATTATAAACTATGTAAAACTAACACTTTTGGCAGAGTGCAAATTTCTTACCAATCTCTCTCTCTCTCTGTACGATAGAATAATGCCATACTTAAATACTATACACGCTTTCCTTTTCCTTGAAAGCTAGAGCCAAGTCGGTTCAATGGTATAACAGGATTAAAGCATCCAGGCGGATTTGTGTACGAAAACCCAACGTATCTAAAAGTTGTTTCCGTCTTACCTTGCCTTGATATATTTTATATATCCAGCTTAAATAGCAAATCGAAGAGGAATTTTATGTTCATACTGGTGGCTATCCTTTACCGATGCTCCACTTCATCGTCCGTTCTCGCACACAGCCAACATGTATAATATTCACAAAATACACATAAACTTGGGGTGGATATTTATGTTAATAAATCGAGTAATCGAAAGACACCAGATTGTGTGAGCACTTTCACTTCCTAATCGTTTTCTTAATTTACTTAACTCAGGCAGGGTATGGACAGAGAGGGCATCATGAATACCATTTTTCGTTTTGAATAGAAGATATTTTTCCCGGTCATTTGACTTTGTGTTGAGATTTGTAGGGAAAAATCTACTCACTCTGCATTGACCGAACCACATACGTTTTGCTATACGAATGCGAATCAATAAATTATAAAATCTTTCGTGAAATAATATTAAGGAAGTCTTCAGCCATTAGAGAACATTGTTGTACATTACGGTCGGTGGTGCACAGAAAACATACTTAACATTATTATGAATTCGTATAAAAATATGCGAGAGATTAGTGGCGAAAAAAACATAGAAAATATGATATCGGATTAAATAAATGTATAATGCGGACAATGGGGATTATATTCCGCAATGGTGGAATGGTATTTATGGAAAGAAAATATTACTTCGTATACGACGACGACGACGACGGATGGATATATGAATATTTAATTCTATTACGTTTTATAGATTTACGGCATGAGGCAGACGTGGAGCCAGGGACGTAAAGTGAGAGAGATACGATGTAGGGTAGCCGAAGACTTGGAAATGTTCGAAGTCAAAGGCCGTTACCCCACACAAAATATTGTTTTGACTCAAGAATGATGTAGGCTTTTTTTTAAATTTTGTGAGGCCAATACGCTAAGGTAAAATTCGAGATCCTCATTTCAATGCCATTTTGTAGCTTTTTCCATTGACCTCACCAGCTCAATCGACCTGATCACCACAAAACTATTTTTTCCGGAAAGCCAAATGAAACCGGTCTCAAGTTGTAACTCGAAGAAATGAAATTTTGGCAACGGATAGTGTGAGGTGATAAAACGTTTCTACGACGTAGAAGACTTTAGTACATTTTGATGTTAAACAGGACTCAGCGACTTAACCTGTTTATAACACCCAATTGAGCACCAAAGAAGTTAATTTTTAAGCAAAACTCACTTTTTAGCGACATAACTTTGAAGTTTTTGGAAATTACAGAAGTTAGTTTTTCAAAAAACGACAAAAGACCGTAGCAGACGCTACGACGACGGAGCCCCGTACGATACCGTATACCTATTGCACGTAGGCCTACGATCCCGTATGTCTATCTCAAGTAGCCATT
>JANTFA010137467.1:0-12706 GCA_026413405.1 Phytosciara flavipes
TCTGCTTGGATAAAAAAAAATTTTGGTCCGTCTTTTTTTTTCAAAAAAAAGAAGAAACAATTCAAATTGAACACCAAACAAAACTTCTTTTTCGCAATTTCGATCTATAATCATCACCTTCCCATGCATCCATGCAAGTGTCGTATGAGAGGCTCTTATTTCACTAGTGCGCTTTTGATTTTTTTCGCACTAGTGTGTTTTCAACTTTTTCTCGCACGCTATAGAGTCTATCAACAACTCAATAGCGTAACAGTTAACTCGTCTGCTTTCCAGTACACGATTGAGATTGCCAGTGCCGAGAGTTCGTTTCTCTACCGTTTCACGAAAAAAAACCGATTGTCCGACGTGTATACAAAACACAGCTGATTGAATCGGTTCAAGTATGATACGGTTGAGCGAAGAACTGTCACACACGGCTTACCGGTAAAAGACATTGTTGGGAGCCGCCGGTATTCTACTCCTACTAATTTCGCTTCCAGTTCACTAGATGCGACTAGGTTGGTCGCACAGCTTTTACCACTGAGCACTACAAAAGCAGTTCGGTGTGAACGGAGAGATTTAGCGAAGTTAGTAAAAATAACGATCCACTCATGCTCCCTTGCCGAGTAGGGCCGATTACTATATAGAGAGTCTATCACGTTGAAGAAAGACCATTATTCATAAGTAAGAACGTTGCATAGCTCGGGGCTTGGACTTTTACACCACCAACATTTCCTGAACACGTTGTCTTGTCGACCTCGGCTTCGCCTCGGATCGGACATTTAGTGCGAAAAAATATCTTCACACCTACCTTGGTAGAAAAACCACTATTTATCGAAATCAAAGAGAAAGAAAGCATTTGTAATAAACATCTCGTCCTCCTATGCGTAAATTTCAATTTTGTTTTGACTACCGTAATTAAATGAGGGATCTCTCTCTCTCTCTCGGGCCGTTAATAATTTTGATATAAATATTATATTATTGTAATATCAACACCAGAGAACATTCATAATTATCGTTCACATTGTATAAATATTGCACCCGAGTATAATACACCGATCTGGGTGTGTGTGTGTGTGTGTCTGTAATACCTATAAAATGTATCAGTTCAGCAAGTAATTAATTTCGATCTTTTTTTTTCTTTTTGAAAAAAAAAAGTTCAATTAACTTTCAAGGTGAATGCATTATATGTACTGCATATCCTACAAAAAAACCGAAACAAATATCTTATCATTACTTGCCACAACCGAAAAAATTGATATCAACGATAACATCTAAAATATTCGAATACCTAACTCCATACTATTGTGTAACACCAGGCCCCACCATTCTTCTCAATAGGAACGACTGTAAGTTTTACATTTTGTAAAGAATTTATTTGAAATTAGGTTTTTTTTTTGAAAATTATATTATAACCGATACGCGTAACCTTCTACACACATGTCGGTGTTATGATTATAATATCAGAAGAGCCATTCACAAATTACGGACGCTTTACAGGGGGAAGGAGGTCTGATACACCTCGGTCTAACTAAAGCGTACGCTCTATACATTTTTGAAATTTCCTCCATATATTTTGGCGTGCAGGAAGGAAGGGGAATGCAGAGCCCTCTTCATGGGTGGAGGTTATGAGACCCCTCAGTCTCACTAAAGCATACGCTTCATACATTTTTGAAATTTTCTAAGTACATTTTCTCTGTGAAGGTGGTCTTCAAATTCGTAACTTTGAGCGGGTGTGATTTGTGAACGTCCGCCAGTGACTGAGAGTTAGCATTCTTAGTCATAATTTACATTTTGTTTCGTTTAGAATTTGTCATTTTAACTGGACAGATTGTATATATAGAGAGCTCTAATCATACCAGTATACTCATTTGATAAGCCGTGCCACTACAATTCAAAAAAAGAATGCAAAGTTTGACGGAATTAATCGTCTTAAATTTGAGACTTTCGCGCCCAAAAAATATTTCAGCGGAAAAGCGTGTTATCCCGTAGGAGACGCCATAGTGAGATGTAAGATGTAAGGAGACGTGGGTAGAGTAAATTTGCTTTTATGTGTCAGATCTACTCGCATCTCACTTACTATAAGTTTCCTGAAGGGTTGTCACTGTAGGAACAAAGTACGTTTGCTTTTGATCCAGGTGACGAAAACGTTCAAGGATGAAGCAAACATATACAATTTTTCATTCAGACAGACCAAAGCGTCACATTCCGAACAAAACATCACCACAAACTTGAACTGACCAATTCAAATAAATCTAATGAATGTTAATGATTATTGTCCTGAGCTGAAAAGCATAATGGTACAGAGAAATTGTCTAGTTTTCAACAGTTACACTTTGAGCATTTTGAATGGTTTGGGTTCGTCAACATTTGCTTTCGACGACTAATGAAACCTTATCAGTTCAGAAACCTTGTCAGGAATTTCCGACATGTTGACCTGATACGAGAGTTTTCAGTACTGGATGCTACTCGTTGACGGCTGCAAGTGCCCAAAATGAAGCTACTTAGCCCAGGCTTTCTCATAAACCGATAAACCCTTATTTGTCCACGAGTAGTAGTACTTGATGCAAAGGTAAATCAATCAATGATTGATACCTTTCTATCTCAAAATTCCAGTTCGAACAAAAAGTTCTACGTTGTAGTTGAGCTAACCTTCCGTTGGACCCGTCCAAAAGGACATAGTACTGGCATTTTGTCTTGTCAGTTATAGGTAGAATTAGAAACTTGTTATGTGAAAATGAAAAGCTACTTCTGTCCGAGTCAATGTTTGACAACGCGATACTTTAATAAAAAATCTATTGACAGGGTTCACCAAGGGAATTCTCGCTTTACAGTTGAAATTCACAAATTTCATTTCCAATTTAAAAGATCGGTTCCGCCCTGGAAACGAATAGCCGACAAAAGTTAACGGATTAGCTGTCTATAGAAACATTCGATAGTAAGAGTATGGAATGGCGGTTCTAAGTTACTAATTTAGACCCAATGCTTATCAGATGTTTAACTAACCTATCTGGTTTAACTGAAATTCTCTACAAGAAAAAACAACGATGACTAGCCATGTCATCTGCTAACTACAACCAAAATCAATGATGTGGACTGGTGACTGGTGTCCTTTACTTCAGCGCCAGCTGAAAATGACAAAATATTGAAGTCTTAGATTTTGGATCAAAGACATCGAATACTGCGTAACTGATTTGATGAAACCAAAGAAATAAAATATTTTAATGATTCTGTTGTCATACGATTGCCATTTCTAAAAGGCTAAATTTTATGGGATTCAGATAATTTTTAGATAACCGGTTCCCAAAAATAGTCTTGGTATAGCAATCATTGTTGTGTCGAAAGATTTCCTAATTCAGAATAACTTCAGTCGAAGGTATCCGTTCAACAACAAAAATTCAACTCGACATTCACTTTCTTTTCGATTCGGTGCAAGGTGCTTTCGTAAATTATTCGGTAAACAAAGAAAACAAAATTAACATTCAACGAATACGTCATAGCCTGTGCTGTATCCTTTTCTGTGCGGAACAACATCTGACAGAGTTATTTACTCTATGTCTGTGCGGATGTTTGAAAATTTCAAAACATTTACTGTCTGTCCCAAGCAAAAGTTGAACATTACATGGCAATATGCCCCCTGCGAAAATGATCCATTACACGAGGATTGGTATTGGTTCATTTCTCATGAATTTTTATGTGAAATTCATTAATTCGGAAAAATTTCATTAAGACAGCAAACTCACTTTGTGTTTCTGAGCAACTTGCTTCGTTAACTTGCTTTTTTTCGACAAGTTAACATACCTCGCCTTCGGCTCAGATGAAGCTCTACACTTGTCAAAGAGTCAGTTACCGAAACTGGTTGCTCAAAAATGCCCTGGTGAGTTTACTCTAGTCACAAAATTGTTTCCTCATGCAATGAATTGCTTGAATGAATTACTTATAATGCTAGAACTGCAAGCAAAACGGACCCGTTGACTCCATTTCGACCCAATTCTTACAATTCTCGTAGCATAAAACACTTTCTACCTTGATTTGGGTAGTCTTGTGCGAAGGTGTTGCTACAAAATACTAAAACTTGACTTTACATTCAAGTAGACTGGGTGAGAATGAGAATGTCAAAAGTAGTACTTGAATTTATCTATGAAATAAACTTGAGAAATCTAGTGCGATTGAGCCATTAATGCTGCATCATTTCATCACTTCAAATGATGATGTGCATGAAACACTATTCAAGCATCCTATATATATATAACTTAGCGCTGATTGCCACGATAATTGAAATCTTAATTTTAACATTGAATTGAAATTTTAAACTTTCACGGCGTATGTCAATTATTGAGTCTACTAACCTCTATTTACCTTTTTTTGAACCAGTTGTAACAGCAGTTGTATTTACGCAACCGAATGAATGATAAATGTTTTTTTAAGCACTAGACGGTGTAGATTGTCACTCTGAGCCTAGAAGACCATTTTTCACCGAGTTGCACACAAATTTTTTCTCAATAAAAAGGCAATAGAAGCTTCCTATTTCGTCACTGAGTTGAGAAAAATCGTTTCCTTTAGAGGCTGTAACATACACTTTTGCTATGAAAGTCAAAATTATACCCAAAGCAATTCGCTTATTTGGTTGTTGTAGATAAGCAGATGACAGAAGGTTATCATAA
Organism: Phytosciara flavipes; assembly: GCA_026413405.1. NCBI lineage: Eukaryota > Metazoa > Arthropoda > Insecta > Diptera > Sciaridae > Phytosciara > Phytosciara flavipes. Next base: position 4,644 of record JANTFA010137467.1, read on the forward strand.
CTAAAAAATCAGGATAATTTTTGTAAATATTTATTCATTAACAAAAAATAAAGCGAGGAAGAAGAAAGATAAGCAGATGACACACCCCCCGTGTAAAGGTTGAGAGATTGTCATATCAACTTCAAGTTATTGTGCAACATGCAGCTCTAAACATCTAAACGATCCCGGAAGATCATGTGCAAACATTTTTGAAAAGTCATCAAAAACCATTTTTGCGTATTGTTTTTTGATATACGCAAAAATGTTTTTTGAAACACACAATCCCAGTCGATTTGCATTATAGTCTTTTGAAAAATTTAAAATTACAAAATCCACCAATACTAACAAACGCAAATGTCGATCAGTCATACCTGTCGGACTTGCAATATTAGCCGAATTTGATTAAACAAAAAAAAATGAAAATGAAATGTTAACGCGTACGTGGATTCCAAGAAGCATTCCAATAAATATGTTTGTTTACAAGCAGAAATATACGTCACAACAACTTGATGATGTCTATTCATTCATTCATTCATACATAAAAAAGTGATTTCTCTTTAACAGAGAAAAAAAAGTTGTACTACACATTAAATGTATCAGCTTCATTTTGCAATTATAGTTTCATAACAAGAGTAACTAAATTCGTCAACAAATACAATTCGGATTTACTTCCTAATGGAAAATAGAAAATTTTTCAGAGCCATATTTTTACGGACTTATTTTTGTTCACTTCATTAAGTCTCGCAAAAATGTTGACTTTGTAACGACAACAAAAAGCGATAACCTCCGGCTAACGCCGTCCACTGTAGGAAAATATGTCTGTTAAATCAAAATGAAGTAACTGATTTTGTATCAATCTTTTTGGAATACTTCCAGTGTCAGTAGTATGTACAGGCAGTGTAAAAGCTAGGTAATTCATTGGATAGTTGGAATTTTGACAACTTCGACGTAAAACATCATTCTAAGCAAAAAATCGTTCTACGGTATGCCTCTAAAATGATCAGATTTTTTTTTATAAAAATCATTTTATTTACAAAAATCGACCCAAAATAAACCCATTTTTGTCAGCCGCCGTATGCAGACGCGCTGAATTTAAGTATGTGTGAGGTGGTCTGTCGCCAAAAATACATAGGTGACCCCCATCTCCGATCAATATAGTTTCTTAAAACATTGTAAAATCGAAGTTATAGGGCCGCCCTTCCAGAATGTTTACATGAGCGGCTGTACGTTTTGATGTACAAACGAACTTATGAAAAAAATCGGTGCATTTCGGAGGAATACTGTAGAACACCATTTTTTTTTTGATGTTTTCCGTCGATTTAAAATAGCTTGTCAAACCTCCAATCCTCCATTCAATGAACTACAGAATATTTAACATTTAGATAAGCATGCAACAGTGCAGCATTAACTCACAGGTGGCGTTTTACTTTTGTTGTGCGTGTGACAGGTAATTTTTCGCAGTAATTTTGTGCGTGAATTGATACTCGGGTCTACAACATGGGTCTTGGCCTCTATGGTTTTGGTGACGTAAAAACATTCAACTGAAAATCCATCAGTTTGTTACGAATTCTTTGTAGCTTACACAAAATTTTACAAACTAAATTTACTTGGGCAGTAGATGTTTCATTACTACTACACACTGGTAAGACAGTGAACTTTATGCCGTATGTCCGGAAAGTCGGGTCACACCCTCTTAAAGAGTCTCGTGAACTCTGGAAAGTCACAAGTCCTCCGGTGCGAAAGTCATCGTAAGTCATGATGAGTCATAGAAGTCATTTAATTACGAATCATAAAAAGTACATAAACCAAGGGGTAAACTTATCTTTTTGATTAACAAAATTAACGCGATTGACCATTGAATAACAAGTGTTTTGAAACGTCAAACAGCGTAAGTCAGTTACTTATCGTGATTTTTTAAATGAATGACAGTCAGTCATGCTGCTTACTCACACTCATGGTAACTTTTGACCAATCAAAGTGATTTACCCCTCGACAGAAACATCTGCGAAAAAAGAGGCGTCAGTAAAATGAAAATAAATTTGTGATCCCCAACGAACACAGTGCCGTCAATTGCGGCTAGTCGAATTTCGGATGGCTGGGGCGGTGATAAGGGCTCTAGGAATAATTCTGGAAAAATTTCTAAGAATCGAAGATAAAATTTTAGATTTTTAGAAATTATTCCGGAAGTATTTCTAGAGCCCTTATCACCGCCCCAGCCAGCCGAAATTCGACGAGCCGCAATTACCTACAATGTGTTAAACCATTTGTGATCCCCAACGATTAAACCACTTTTCCAGTAATTAATTGACGCGAAACTTCCAAATTCATTCAACCACCTGAAAATCCCGGAAAGTCGAAGTCGGGTGACACCGTTTTTTGGACGTATTTTCCCCTCGTAATTCCTCTACATAGTGCACGCGACTTCAGTTACAGACTGCAAACATGTTATAATATAATTATCGGGTCTATTACTTCTTAAAAGGTCATCTCACACTAATAAAGTGTTTGGAAGCAAGATTCAAGAGTCAAATTTGAGATTCAATTAGCAATCACGAGTTCACGCATTAAATTCTTTCTGCATTTCCTGAACTTGTTGTATATTTAATCAGAGTTAACTAGCCATGCAACACTATTGCAAGAGGCGGAGGTCTGCATTTTTAAACGCATATTCTAGAGCGTTTTCCGCTATCAACTTCTTTCAATGGGCGGAGATGGATTTGTTCCACAGTTTTTCACCCTTCAGCAATTTATTTTCGTCCGTCATTAACATTTAGGAGTTCGCTCACTAATGATTTTCTCGATTTCTGAAATTGATTATGAGCGGACCACTGAGGGTTAATGTCGAACAAAAATAAATCGCTGGACACGATGCAGGGTGAAAAACTGTAGAACAAATCCGTTGAGAGTTGAGAAAAAAAGTTGATAGCGGAGGCCTGGCGGAGCCTCCAAAGTTCGAATTTTTTCAGGCATCACCTTAGATCAAACGATTTCCCCAAAAGTTGATTTCAAATCTTTTACTTCAATTGTTTGAAAATACATGTTTCTATACATGCGACCGAGTTATTATAAATCGTAGTTGATAATGGATGCCTTCCGAATAACACTCACCAAGTGTTTTTCTGGTTCTTCCTTATGCTCGTCGTATGATAAAGAAACAAAGAGGGAAGAAAAGCTAACTTTATCTGCTCCAGAGCTAGTACAGCGCTTTGATAAAACATTGAGCAAACACAAGATTTACATGATAAAAGGTGCGTAAATAATCTAAAATAAAAACAAAACAAAAATTACCAGATACTTTTGAGCATGAAATAGTTTTAATAAATTGGCACCACACACCATTGACAAGGCCAACTATCTGACTGTAGTAAAGTGCTGTTTATCTACACACTTGTATTTTATTTACGCTGTATTTATATTCACACACATGCGAATTATAATTAAAAAAGTGGTAGAAATATCAAATAGTTAAAACCATTGGACATCACACAGCATTTACACACATATGTAACGACAGTGAATACATTGGAAAAATCGTTTTCACTCAAATGGCCATTTTTGCGTTCAATGATAAAATATTCCGTTCATAATAAGTTTCATTAAAGGCATGAGCGCCGACGAAAAACCATCGACGCCGGCTAGCCGAAAAAAATCTCGACGGCGGCCAAAATGTAGAATTGAAAAAATATACTTAACAAGCTTAAATAAGTTTATACTCCCAAGTGCAGTGTGAAGAGAGAGCATGCAATACTCAGTGAACTGAAATGAACTGCAACTGGGGGCATCCATTAGGGGCATCAAACATGCAAACAAGTGTAGACGCTCGCACATCTACTCGATGAGTATACAATTTAATGAAAATCAAGAATGTAAGTGGAGCAAGATATCACTTCCGTGAGAAAAACAAGAAAAACTTCGAATATTTTTTCAAATCATTCTTCAGTTACAAGTAAAGGCAATTCAAGAACTTTCGATCGCCGTCTCAGTTAGTTAGTTCGGGTAGATCAATTCAAGCACGCAAGTCACAAATGGGTCGGTTGTGTGTACTCGGTTGAGGTCTAGAAATCCGGTTGAGGTAGTAGTCCAGAATCCCACACAACCAATGCCGTTAAAGCTTTTTGAGAATGTAAAGAATCAGGCAATAAATTTTTCATGAGCAATATTCACAGAGTTTCAATTTTCTTGAATTCTAAAGAAAAATCTCTGGAAATGAGCCAGGAATTCTAACTTGCTTCGAAGGAAAAATTGGATTTTGAAATAATTTTCTTTCCAAAATCTTCATTCAAAAATTTTTAGACTTTCCAGCCATTTTAATCCGGATTGAGCCGATTTTTGGAGCTCGATCGGTTCGGCTGGGTCAAAAAAAGGTCGGCGACTGCTCGGGTGGATTAAAATAAGTCGACGGTGGCTTCTTCGGCGGCGCTCATGCCTATTCTATTCGGTATTTTTTTTCTCTAAATATTCTCTTCTTCTGTTTGTTAAATTCATATGTGAAGAATATTTACCTCTACATGTGTATAGTATACTTGAGTTGAGTTGATATGAAAAGCGTTGAAGTGCGTGTGCTAAACTTCTTCTTATTTTTATTTCGTATACGCAACACTAACGCATTCTTTTCAATATTTTAATTTTTTGCAGAAATTAAATACATCCAAAGAAAAGTTGTAGTTTAACCATACACACATCTCATTGCAAAACGTAGAAACGAAAGATTTTTGTGTGAGTATCAATAGCTATTATGGCCATGTCACGTGATTACATTTTAGTATTTTCAATATAGTATTTCGAATACTAATGAAATTTAATCTTCCGTTTATGAAATTTTTTCTGTTTTCTATATAAAACGAGAGATCGGGGATTTAAATCAATATGATGGGCAGAAAGCTAACTGCGATTAATTTAAAGAGTGTGTATAGAATAGAAAGAGGTCAACTCACTGATAATGGAAAATAACATTACAAGTCATAATTTTGAATTTTTACGATTAGACTTATTCGATTATTTACATACAAATATCAAAATGTTGTTGAGATAAGGGGTTTTTTTTTGGTTATAGACGAATCCAACTTTATAACAATAAACTCACATGAAACAAACTTCGAATTTGTTGTTTTATGTTAATGAGATTCTATCAACAATTGAAGAATTTTTCTCTGCATTAATCGTGAACCAGGGTCGCAGTTAGAGATTTGTTCTGTGGGTGAATTCGATCTGGACAGAATATTTTATCATTTGAAAAAGTATTTTATATCAGAATTTGATTTAAAAGTGTCAGTGTTAGTTATGAATGCAGGAAGTTCATTAAACTTATAATAACAACACAACACCGTCAACAGGCTTTCGCCCCCCTGAATGAATAACATTTACAAACGACCACAGTATACGAATTTATTCGAAGAGAGTTAGTTAGTTCGTTAGGAGAGAGTTCATTTTAGGAGAGAGTTCGTCATACAAGTCGTTCTTCTGTGTACGGTTCGTTGAGAGCACTAAAACACATCAACTACCCAGATTATGAAGCTTGGGTACGCCTAGGAACGTTACTTTTGTACTATACATTGAAGAAAAATCCTTTGCAGAATTCTTGGTGGATGGATAGTACGTTACCACTGAGCCAACCCGTTCCCTTACTAGCTTTTAGTATAGAGGGCTATTAGGTTGTATATACCATAATGTAACAATCTAAATTCGAGCCAGACGACAATAACAACGCACTCGTGGGTACCTGTAAAGATGCCGAATCAACAGTAAAAAAAGTCCGTCTATCCGTCTGCGTATATCGCATAACTTGAGCAAGTCTTAAACTACCTCAAAACGGTTTTTATTCACAAAATGAAGTCACTGTTTGAAAATGGGAAAAATCGGTCGAGCAACGCGTTTGTGAAGGGTAGATAGGCGTGTGATACAACAAGTGAAAGGAATCTTCCATATCTTCAAAACAAACAAATATATGGAAATCTAATCCAATTTGACCGATCTAAAGCGCTCCAAGTTAGTGATGTTTGACCTACTCCAACTTACAGAGCCATTCGTGTTGATTTTGAGTGTTTTCTTGACTTAAAGTTTTCGGTCCTTTGGCAAAGGTTTAGAGTTTTACGAGTAAATCCAGGGCAGTTACACATAAAAAATGTCGGGCAGTTACAATTCATTGTTTCAATTATGGTTTCGAGAACATTGTAGTCGACACAGTAAACCACATATTTAAGACGGAATCACCAAACAGACAAATTTGTATGGGACAACTTTGAGCTGTTTCTAATGGAAACTTTCCATCCATAATTTTGTTAACAAATACAAGCATTTCAATAATAAGATCGGCAAGCACCAAACTTGATGTTGGGCTAAAAACCGACCAAAGACTCTGACCAGGAATTGAGCCTGGCACCTGAACATTCCGTAAACTTGGCACTAGAAGCCACCAAGAACAATCGTAATTCTATACACCCCTTCGAAGCATCGAATGTTCTTCTGTGGCTCTTTGATATAATATCAAAAGCTCCAGAATTCAAAATAAAGCTCATCCTCACAGCCCTCACGTATCACCGGCTCTGAAGTCAATACATTCGCATGTAGCATAGTAGTAAATGACTCACTAGCCGTTGAACTATTGAGAGATGAGGTGTAGCTTAATTCTAGCAAGTTATTATGTAGAAAACCATGTGTTGAAAGAAGATTTAACAATAAAAAAAAACGAATTCAATTCAGCATTAATAAATGAATGTTCAGATAACTATTCAATGCCATCGACGAATAACTTCCTATTTTATAGTTGGAAGCGAATCATCATCAGCATCGTTGATTTTTTCCACTGTTTAAACTAATTAATTTTCAAAAAAGTGATTTATGATTACGATGATTAAAATGAATAAAAATTGGTTTGATTGCAGATTGAATGGTTTGAAAGTAAGAAGTAATAGAATCAAGCGAACCTGGAAGTCCTAGAACCAAATCCGAACTTCGAAGTGCATTTTACTAATTCAAATGAAATCAACGTTAAGCAGCGCTCTCCGATAAGAAGTTGAAAAAAGGAAGCGTCGCTTGTGATTTAAATAATTGTGATTTAATGTAGTAGAACCAGTAGTTCGTCTCAATAAGAGATTAAGCCAAATCAAAGAAAAAAACACAGAACGTTTAATAGTGAATAAAACATTTTCGAGCAAATTGAACGAATTTTTAAGTGCGTAACATCGGACATTCATATAAAGAGAATTATAAATAACAAAAGGCGTTTATAAGTGTGAATTTTGAGAAGAGAATAAACAACAAATAAAAGACGATAATTCAATTTAAAATAAAAACAATTTGAATTGTAAAAATGGATTCATTCAACTCACCATGGCCATCTCCACCGCGGGGGATCGATGGACTCTCAAATGATGGCCTTCAAATGGATATGGTGACTGACTTACAAGAAACATTCGAACCACAAACCAGAGCTCGTTCCAATACCTGGCCACTACCACGACCTGATAACTTTGTCGAACCAACCGATGACTCGGGCAGTACAAAATGCAGTAACCAACAGTTGGCATGTAAGTGATTTACAATTTCATTTATTTAGACTATTCACATTGAGATCATATTCAAGGACCCTGAGGAACAATCTGAATAGCTTTTCATAAATGATCACCTCTAGTCTCCTTCTTCTTCATTTTTGCCTACGACTAGTGTTTGCAAAAATTTTCTTGCTTTTCTAGTCATTTTGACTTTCAGTGTCAGCAATTAAATTATTTTATTTAATTCATGGGCGGTATGCGTTTCTCATTGATCGTGTTACGATTCTCGCATTCGCAATTTCGTCCTTCTCTTCTTGTGTTAGAGCCGAATCGCTTTTGTCTCTGTCGCATTTGGCCGGCTCCACTGTGCTTTGGTCTTCCCCTTTGCTGTGACATTGCTTTCATCGTGGGAGCAGACTTTAGCAAGCCATTCCTTTCTCTCGTTCTAAACTTTGTCGACGATAATTTCTGTTAGGCTCAACGTGCAACAACATATACGAGTTGACTCTTGATGTAACCCGGCTTTCTGACCCCAAGGGACATCTCTGCTGCACATGATCATCTAATCAGTTTATAACAAATATCCAGAGAAAT
>JANTFA010137478.1:0-12705 GCA_026413405.1 Phytosciara flavipes
GTATGGCAGTGGTGTGTTCCCGCGTACCTAATAAAATGGCGATCGAGGTGACCTCCACCAGTATATAGCCTTGGTAATAATGTCATAACGGCCACGCAGGTTTGAAGGACTTCTTGAGCTCTTGTCCAGCCCCAATCAGAACATTTTCATTCAGGCCTTAATAAATCTTCAATCTTTCTGTATCCCTTTAGGGTTCTCGTTCATTCTAGTTTACTAAAAGCCAGATAGAGTTGTCCATGATTCAGCTTGCTGTTGTCCATTCAATATGCTAGCACTTATATGTCAGAGTAGATTGCTAGTGACAACTAACAACAGCTGCGTCACCCAACTGCCACCCGTACTGGCTACTATATTCAGTTCATATTCATTCAATATAGTTCAACATAGTTTTGTAATTTACCACTATCTTGCCAACAACGTCACCTGTTCGATAGCCAGATCCAATTTTCCGATTTGTTCTACCTGTGTGTGTATTTTCACCGCGCGTACTATGTATTCTCCACAAAAGGACTGCTCAACGAACAATGACAATGATTCATTTCGCGTGGTCTTCCACATTCAAAACACACTCGCACTTGGAACGGAATTCGTGAGACAGAACGACCGAAGGGGTCAAACCAACAGTAAGTCGTCATCTCTACGTATAGACCGCAGTAAATTCGACAACATTCTTTATGTGTTGAAACATTCAGCTTTCTCAACTCGCACGTCAGCTTTTTCTGCAACTTTCCATAGTTTTCTAATATTCAGGCAATCATTTTCAAAGAAAATCCTGCTAACAGAAATTTCGGAAGTCCCGTGCGAAGTCTTATTCGAAAATGACGAAAGAAGTAGGATGGATCGAAAGAACAGGAAATTTACGACACGATGCCGTTTACAAATCAATGTTAACGAGTGTAAGTAAAAGTAAATGAACTGTTAGAGTTTTATCAAAACGTGCTAAGTCCATCTGAACTCTTCTAACATTCACAGCTCGTCATGTGCACACTCACACTATATGCATGCGAAAGGAGCTTGGCCCGTTCTGATATTTAAAACTTTGTTCTTATCTCTTGAGATTCTCGTCATTCAATGTTAATGTTACTTGACCTGAATGTCGCCAAACATTACCATATCAGTGGCGTTTGGGTAAACATAACACGATTCATACAATTTTTGCACGTTTTTGACCACTATCAAGTCTTTGCATTTACCTAATTTTAATTCCTTGAGACCGGATCGGGTTTGTCATTCGTATTCAAATGGGAATCGTCATAAATTTGAGGCTGTGCTTGGCTTTCGTGGCATTTTTCAGTGTTGTATCAAGTGGTGAGTGAAATAATTCAGTTAACACCTTTCATTGACCGAAGGGAAACAAATGTGACTCAGTTCAATCGGATCTTGTAAGACTAAGTTTGATTCAGCGACATTACTTGCTACAAGCTTGCTTACTGGTTTGTGCCTGATTGGTTTCACGATCCCGCAAATTGATTTTCGCAACTTTTCGCCAGAGCGTATTTTTAACCGCCAGGCTACATAATTTTGTCACCACATTCATCGTAATAGCATTAGGTAGTGGCGAAAGTCGCCAAAGTCGGCGGTAAAATTTACGCTCTGGCGAAACGAATCAAAATCATCTTGCGTCCGCATTAACTGCGCTGTGTTGTGATATCACAGTTTTTAATTTTTTACAATAGATCATTCTCCTGAAAGCCTAGTAAAATTGCAATGGTTCAGCCCAATTTTGCTAAATCAATCCGACGTCAGAAATATATCCGTGAAAACAGATTTGGAGCAAAAATCTGAGCATCCTTTCGACAGTATTGTGTGGCCGCAATTCCAGCAAATGCTTTATTGGTTGCAGCCATCACAAGGTAAGCGATAAAATAGACCAGGCCGTGTTTAATTTAAGAGATTGACAATGTGATATACATTTGAACCAAATCTTCAGAAAAAATCCATCTCACCCAAACCTTACCATTGGACGGGTCCCTGCGGCAAGATATCTACGTAGGATACGAGATGAAATGCATGAAAGCTACCACAGAGCCTTACATTTTCCACAATGCAACGAATGAATTTTATGATTGTCTTAGAGCATACCTTCGAAATGTGAATGGCTCTCACGAGTGAGATTCAATACCACTGATCAAGACACGAAATTGAATTCAAAATATTTTCTCCTTTAACTTTCACAAGTGCTTGCCGAGATCAGAGTGTACCCACCAAATGCATGGAAACGTGGAAATCTAAAGTGTCACGTTGCTTAAACGAAGACGAACTGCAAACATTCAACTCTGTACAACGGATTTTGGTGCAAATATTAAACTTGACCTGTACCAACGGTGGACACGACTTCGATTCGATAATGTCTGGCGAGGGAAGCCAATGTATCCGAACACAGAACGAAAACATTCGAAACTGCGTCAAGGGAAGGGAACAAATTGTGTTCCCAGTGGAAGAGGATACTCTTCAATTTGGATTGAGAATCATAATGAATCAGTATGTGCATCCTTGCTACAAAAATTGAACTCGAATGACGTTAGTTTCTTTTCATATTATTTCAGAAAACTAAACGCAGAGAATTCGTGCATTGTGTCAGCATTGAACGAATGTTCGGATAAGACAGCGACAGATTTCTATGACTCACTGTTCTCAATAGTTCGCGATGAAACTTACATACTAACGCCCATTCGGACCATCATTTTTATCAGTTTCGTCATTTGCGTGTGGGTATCTCTTTATGTGTGTGTACACCGTGCGAACAAATCTATGAGAGAAAGCAGCGAGGGGATTTCGACTTAAAAATAATTTCAGAAGTTATTCGTTATCCATGGAAAAGCATCTATTATCACGCCAGGTCGAGACCTCACAACGGTTGCATGTATCTCACTTTATTTAAAATATGAAAAAGTCATTCAGTATACCAAATAAACGGCAAACTCTCATTACGTCGCATCACACAGTTTATATTCACGAGGCGCGAATTGAAGCACCTCAAAAGGACGAGCGCTACGAATACCTAACCCAACTCTTCTGTGTTACGCCAAAACAATGTATCGCAAATCAAAGGTTTGAAGCCCCGCAATGTATTTCTTATGGGAAGGTTTGAAGCTTTGCTAATGTCGATACGGCGTTTTGGCTTAACACCGCAGAACTGCACTGTAAAAATGAAATTGGAGCAATACCTCAATTATGTACAGGAACGGGTTGGCTCAGTGGTAACGTACTACACTCCACTAAGAAAATTTGTTGGTTTTTTGAGCTTTTGTTAAGAATTTAAAGTCGATCTTTCGGAGTAGCTCAGACTTTCTTTGTTTCTATTGGCAAAAATAAAGAAAGCCTGAGCTTTTCCGAAAGAACGATTTTAAGCCACTAAGAAAACCCGGGTTCAATCCCGGTGAGTGACAAATTCTGTAAAGGATTTTTCTTCAATGTATATCATAAATGTAACGTTCCTAGGCGTACCCAGGTGTTTGGTGCCATCAACGAACCGTACGAATTCTGCTAATAATTATCGGCTAAGATATGAATTGGCGCTAAATAACTCTTTCTCCTAACGAACGAAACAACTGACTCTTCCTAACTCTCTTCAAAAAAATTCGTGCTCTGTGCTTGTTTGTAAATGTCATTCAGTCAGCGAGCGAAAGCCCGTCGACGGTGTTATTTATAGTATACGGCTGAGCAGTCGAAAACTCTTAAAAAGAGAAATGTGACGCCAGTCACTCTGTCTAATATACCTACAAGAGATCAGCGGCGCGGAAACGCAGAAAATTTTGCGTCGCAAATAGCAGATGATTTGGCTGTGCCCTTTTTCTTTCGAGAAAATTTTCCCAAAATTTTTAAATTTCCTTCAAATTGATTTTCTAAAGATCTCACAGTTGTGACGTAATTTCCTTTTTGTAAGCTCTTCGTTGTTGGTGCCGTCAATTTTGTACGAGTAACACTGCGGATAATAATGTGGTAAAGCCCGACCATATTTCTGGATCTGCTCGACCGATTCAGCTCATCTTCGAACTTCAACTTGCAGGTCAAAAAAAGTTCCATCAAGATTTTGCTTTACTCAAATTATTCGGTTTTTATTGCTGATTTGACATCTCAGGCTGACCACAAAAGGTTTCTCCTCACTCAGAGATTCGAATTCGATGTGTTAAAAACGTAAGAATGAAAGAATGGGAACCTCGTACAGGGCTGCATCAAGCTTCACCAGCGCCCATGGCCATTTTATCTGAGCGCCATTTCAGAGTCAATAACAAGAAATTATGCTTTGTTCAGAAATTCATTAATTTATTTGAAACTTTGGCTCAAGATTTTCCAGCTTCCCTATTTTTTCGGCGCCCTTGGACATGATCCAATTGGTTCCTATGGAGTTACGGCTCTGCTTTCGTGTATCGTACGGGTCTAAAAACATTGAACACAGTCGTCAACATTCATGAACGGCATCGTGTTGTGAATTTCTTATTTCTTTTTCTTCTTCTTCTCTTATTTCAACATAACGAAGATATGGAAAAATGAGAAAAGTACGAGAAATCAAATAAAGAAGAAATGTCCAACACGATGCCGTTTTTAAATGTTAACGAGTGAAGTAAATGAAGTTCTTATAAGTTCTTATCTCTTGAGATTCTCGTCATTCAATTTTAATGTTACTTGACCTGAATGTCGTCAAAAATTAGACACCACATTACCATATCAGACGCGTTTTGGTAAACATAGCTCGATTCATACAATTTTTGCACTACTTTTCGTAAGTTTTTGATAGCTATTAAGTCTTGGCGCTTACCTTGAGACCGGATCAGGTTTGTCATTCTTTTTCAAATGGAAATCATCATAAATTTGAGGCTGTGCTTTGCTTTCGTAGCATTTATTACTACGGTATCAAGTGGTGAGTAAAATAATTCAGTTAACACCTTGCATTCAGTGACATTACTTGCTACAAGCTTGTTTGTGCCTGGATTTGTGTTCCTCTTACGTGAAATTACCATTCCTAATTTCACAACAGATCATCGCAGCTCCAGTTCATCTATTTCTCCTGAAAACCTAGTAAAATTGCGATGGTTTAGCCCAATTTTACCAAATCAATCTGACGTCAAAAATATATCCGTGAAAACAGATTTGAAGCAAGAATATGAGAGACCTTTCGACAGTATTGTGTGGTTGCAATTCCAGCAAATGCTTTATTGGTTGCAGCCCTCACAAGGTAAGCGATAGAATAGACGAGGCCGTGCTCAATATAAGAGATATTGACTATGTGAACAACATTTGAACAATATCTTCAGAGAAAATTCATCTCAACCAAACCTTACCATTGGACGGGGCTCTACGGCAAGCTATCTACGTAGGATACGAGATGAAATGCATGAAAGCTACCACAGAGCCTTACGTTTTCGACAATGCGACGAAAAATTTGTATAATTGTCTTAGAGCATACCTTCGAAATGTGAATGGCTCTCGATCTATCTCAATCGACGGGTGAGTTTCAATACTTATCAAAACACGAAGTTCAATCCAAAATATTTTCTCCTTTAACTTTCACAAGTGCTTGCCGAGATCAGAGTGTACCCGCCAAATGCATGGAAACGTGGAAATCGAAAATGTCACGCTGCTTAAACGAAGACGAACTGAAAACATTCAATTCTCTACAACGGATTTTGGTGAAAATGTTAAACTTGACCTGTACCAACGGTGGACACGACTTCGATTCGATAATGTCTGGCGAGGGAAACCAATGCATCCGAACACAGCACAAAAACATTCGAAATTGCGTCAAGGGAACGGAACAAATTGTGTTCCCAGTGCAAGAGGGCACTCTTCAATTTGGATTGAATATCAGAATGCGCCAGTAAGGGAATGTGCATCTTTGCTTCATGACAATAGTTTCGATTGATATTATTTCAGAAAGCTAAATGAAGAAAGTTGGTGCATTGTGTCAGCATTAAACAAATGTTCGGATAAGACAGCGACACATTTCTATGACTCACTGTTCTCAATAGTTCGCGATGAGCTTTACATAACAGTTCCTATTTGGACCATCATATTTATCATATTAATTATATGCATGGCGTTCAGCTTTTTTGCGTGTGTGTACTTCACGAGTAAATCTACGAAAGAAAGCAGTGAACTAAGTTAAGGTTGCAATCATCGCGTCGGATCGAAGTATCATACCGGCTGTCTGTTCATGACTTTGTTCATAGCATAAGAAAAATCACTCAGGACCTAATAAACGGCAAGTTCTTACTGTTACATGCGTCCCATCACACAGATTAATTTCTAAGCAACTAAAACGGACGAACCAAGGTGCTATATAAATACTTAACTACACTGAAAAAATGAAGTTGGAGCAATAGGTACTTCAAGTATGTATAGTATGCGCCTGATCAGTCAAAAACCCTTGAAAGAGAATATGTGATGCCAGTCCCTGTGTCAACGCTTACAGAACACCTGATGTCGATGTCGAGTAGAGTGAACTCAAAAAGTTTTAATTCCTTCAATTCAGTGAAAACATGTTCGATATCGAAATCATTAGACGAAAGTAGAGTGGACTCAAGTTATTCGAGCCGAGGTCCGAGGGGTGGCTTATATTATTAGGTTGGTTTAGTCCATAAGCCTCAGAAGTGCGTCACCCTTCGATTCGAACACAATCCGACACGTCTATAAAAACACAACGTCGCGTCGTGTTTGTGTATAAAACTTTGAGCAGTAAGACAGAGAGACACCTCCTTCTCACCGAAATTATTCATATCAATTCAGGAGAGTGCTTTCGAAAAATTAGACTGGAGTGAAATGGGAATTAACATAAATGGGAAATATCTGAGTAGCCGTCGTTTGGCAGATTACATCATCCTTTTGCCATGAGAGCTGATTTCACGCCTGGACTGGCTACTAGAGGCCGCATCGGGCGTTTTGCTCAAAGAGCGTCTAAACTTTGTAAATGGCGTAAATTTTCTACTCAGAAGAAGCGTCAGTATAGACATTTTAGGTAAGAAACATCGGAAGGGTGCATTCGGGCCGAGCTCAGATTATGTCAGAACAGCTAAGCGGAGAGCCAAGCAAAGTTGATCTCAAGATAAATTCATCGAAGACCAAAGTAATGACAAACATTAACGAAGACGACCAAAGTAATGGCAAACATTAACGAAGACAAAGACATTAAAATTGGTGAAACTGTCATCGAACGAGTCGACAGTTGTATGTACCTTGGCCATAATTTGAACAACAAGCACTCATTTTTACAAGCAATGTGCGTCATAGTTTAAAACGTGCCCGACCATGGCTCTGCTTATCAGTGCTGCGGCTTGACACATACGTCCTTCCAGTGATGACGTATGAAGCGGAAACGTTAACGTTAAAATTTTTTTCAAAAATAAATTCAGAGTCGCGCAAAGAGCCACTGAACGAAGACTGCTCGGGATCGGAAAGGCCTAATTTAGCCCGCCTAAACTTAGTAGTGGGTACAAATACTTTGGAAAAGAAGAAGAAGTTAACGTAAAATTTTCTTTACCAATTTTTCATGGTATTGAATCTTGTGTCACGAGCGCTGTGCTAACATCATCATCATAGGTACATTCTACATTTCATCGCCAACATTTTACTAGGCGAACTGAAAACTCATACTCCACAGCACTACGTTAAGTCGCAACATCTAACACTTTTAGACCGCAATCGAATACCATATATCTTTTCCGGATTAAGCTTTCGAACCACTAAAGAAAAAGTTCCTGCATGTGATTCGAATAATGTCCTTAATACCACTGAACTTGATTATCTTTACGTATGAATTTCTAATATTGACCTGGAGCTGTTCACAAATTACAATCCAGCCAGAGTAATACTGGCGTATCGTCCCAACAGCATATGAACATTATTATATTAATGATCTGACTTCATGTTAGTATTTTGGCCCGGACGAGGAATAATTTTGTGTAAGAAAGAGGGTTGAATTTACATTCTTCCGCATAACGGTGAACTATTATGCCTAAGAAAATGAGAAATTCTTCAAAGGGTGCGTGTTTTGATGTATGATTTCTAGAGACACATGGTATCAACTCTATCAACGATTGGGAAATGGAATGAAAATAGGGATTTGGTATGTTGATAGAAAGTGTAGCAGATAATTTAGTATGGAGATTAGAGTGTTGTGGTTAATTTATTCATATGAAAAGTTTAGCTATCTGGTTAGTGATTATGGTTAGACATAATGAGTGCTTATTTCAAGATCTGTTTTGCATAAATGTTTATTCAAAGTTTATACTGAAGATGAGGCTCATTTATTTACCTATTACGATTGGTTTATGATTGTTTCGTTATCACCTGCATAATATTATGTCGTTCAATCAACCATCAGCGTACTTAGTAAATATGTTATCGTGATCTCGCATGCAGATTTCAGAATTCAAAAACTCAATGAATCCTCCAAAGACGACTAATATTAGATTCTAACATAACATTTTAATGCCTTAACGAACTCTACGGAAGTCTCATTTACTCAGATGTATTTATGTGTGTAGCGTACACAAGAATGTGAACCCATCACAAATCAGTAAACAATCCTTAAAAAACTGCTATCCCGCAGAGATTGAAATATTTCTGTTTCCATGTTCCATTTTTTTTATTTAAATTAAAAATCAAGTGAATAACCAATCACTGAAGGATGGAGAATATCGTCATCATCATCAACCATTATTTGATAAATTGGTATATGATTTTCATAAGTTCTGAGTATGAAAGGTCGTTGACCATGGTTTGTGGTTTGTGGTTTGTGGTTTATGGTAAACAGTGATCAGCTCTCCTAATACAAATTGAACATTTGACCAGGCCCGGACTGGCCATAGTGGGCGATCGGGCGTCGCCCGATGGGACGCTGAGTCTGAACAACAGTGTACAGTGTACAGAATAAGAATATTCCGCTGCGCGGCCTAACTTTGATTCACCCTCAATATCACTGGAGAAAAATTTTGCTCGCTTCGCTCGCGCTCTGTACAAGCAACATAACATCGAATGTGAAGATAATTTGGCAAGAAATAAAATCGCAGAGAAAATTTGCCGACTTGTATTTATTGCCTAGAACTGAATCTCGAACATCGAAGGTGCAAAAATTGGGCTGTATTTCGAAGATTTCGACAAATGATCAAAAAAACTCCGTCATAGTTTTAAATACTTTTTAGAACGCAGTAATTGTTATAATTCCGCTATTGGAAGCATCGTCAAAATCAGGAAGTTCAACGGCTGAAACAACACCATTGATTCATGATTTTCAATCTCGAATAGGAAAATTCAATTTTCGTCGAATGTATATTTTTAGGGCCAGTCTCATGCCTCGCCCGAAGGGCTGTTGGGTAGCCAGTCCGGCCCTGCATTTGACCTTGTTTCATTATTTTGGTTGAAATTTTTTCCAGGTTTCTGTTACTTTCCTCAAAGAAAAGTCGATGTAGCTCAGTTGAAATTTGTTCTGCAAATACATTTCAAACTAAATCGATCTTTTGTCTCGGCTATGAATCTCTTCGACCTTGAAATCATTAATCATCATAAAACTGCTCCTAGCAATTTTAGCCGGGAAATTAAGCGCCAAAGAAGGAGCAATACCTAATGCATTATGCACTTTCCAATGTGGAACCTGATTTGTAAGAACCTTAAGCTGTTTTAGTTGTCAATTTGACACCAGCTTGCTTCCTAAGTTATTGAGATGAATATGGGAACTAGAAAAAAGTAGTTACTAGATCCACTTCACCCAAATGTGTACAAATTTTTAATCGTAACATCCTAGTTACAATTTAAGGCCGGAATGCGTTCCCAATGAGTGACTTCGAGTGACTTATGTAATAATTGCCGGAGCCAGATGAATATCAATGACTTTCTTGACTTACAATCGATGTGCGGTTTATTAGGCGTCTGACTTCATATTTGACGTTGAGGTTGAGACGGATGACCTATCACGACTTTCGGATGACTTTCTGGAGTTCACGTGACTTTTTTTTCCAGAGCTTCATGGGTTTCACGTTCGCAACTTCTTGCGTCAACCCAAATCGCTGTTGCTGTTTCTCTTTAACGAAAGAGCTATGCTTAGAACATTGTTTTCATCGTGAGAATGGACTTTAGCGAACCATTCATGTATACTGGGGATGTTGCGCCATCCACCACTTTTTCGATTTAAAGAAAATCTGACCACAAACATATGACGCGTCATGACGTATGACCGTCATACTATGACGTGGTGGAGTTTTTGCATGAAAAATGGTGTATCAGCCAACTTTCAGATTGGCAAGACCTCCTGACTCCTCAGTATAAACCTTGGATTTAGTCGAAAAGAATTTCCTATATGTTTAAGGTGCATCGGATATGTTGACTCTTGATGTGGTCCGACTTCCTGACGCCAAGGTCAGGATTTTCTGTTGTCAGATCTGTGCCGAAATTTTCATAGTAGATGGAATATTGTGTGCTCCACAGAAATCTACACACAATATTCCTGAATTGTGTCTTCTTTCCCGCCAGTCCACGCTGGCTGATCCTACGATTAACGTTTTCTTCGCAATTTCCAGTCTCGTTGTTCACCGAGCCAAGATAGTTGAAGCTCATGCATTTACTCGAATATGTGAAAAATAATAACAACGTTGAATAGTAGTGGGCCGAGAACGCTGCCCAGGTGTACTCCGAATAGAACAGAGAAATCTTCCAGAGTTTCTTAGTCGTTACATTCTTGTACATGTCCACGTACGTTGTGAATAACAGTTTTCATAATAAGGTGTAGTAAATCAGTGTCATGTTTCTAATTTACAAATCACGGTCATCAACCGTAAACACCTATTTATTGCATATATGTCTTCAGTAATGTGCGCTCAACATAACAAGACATATTTCTTAGCTTTCAATGTTCCTACATACGATAGTGACGCGTTACAGTTACATCATGATGGTGTGATATACAAACTTATACCAGGGGTAGGGGTATTTAAAAAAAATGATAGAAAAAAGGAAATTATTTTGATTCTATGGAATATAATGTCAAAACCTCCCCTTGAAAATGTTTTTAATATTTTTTCGTAAAATAACAAATTTTCAAAGAATGAGGAAAAAAAATTTGTTTTTTTTGTCGTCGTTGATCAATATCATTGGCATTTTTATTAATGCTTTTAAACCTGGATGGAATTTAAAGCACAACACATTTTTTTTTGTGTGTAGCATAAAATAACAATGCAGACAGTAAAGTACATAGAGAGAGAGGAGGAAGAAAAAACTGAAAATAAAATTAAATTTAACAAAAATAGATAAAATTGTTTCTAGAATTTCAATGACGCGGCGGTTTTTTTTTTCTTTCCTGATCTCTCTGTCTCTCTCCCTCATCCTCTTCACTGAAAATGTTCTCATAATAAATCAAAAGTAGAAAAATGTTTGTTGAATTAAATTTCCATTGATCATGCAATGAAAATATTTGTTTTTAGCATAAATTAAACATCTTCAATACCAGTCGGAAATGTTGAAATTGAACTCAATGTGACTAAGAAAATAATAATTCTTTTAAAGTTTAATCTCATGTTTCCATCTAAAGAAGACCTCTCCATTTACGACTTATAAACAAAAAATTGGGCTGAAGTAAAATTTATTTAACAAAAAACGAGAAAAGATCGTAGCAGACGCTGCGTCGGAGCAGCGTATACAATTCCGTATGTCTAGATTCCGTAATCCTACGATCCCGTATGTCTAACTTACTTAATCCTACTACTTTCCAAGCCCTACGCAACGCAACCATCTGGTATCGCACACCTGGTACAAAAAAGTTGTATGAAACATAGCCGTTGTGTAAATCGCGCATATCGATTGTAAATAGCCGCACGAGTAAGACCTCAAAACTTCATCGAGATGTAAATTAGTGGCCTTAGTCTAGATTGAGGCCTGACGAAATCTGAATCAAGATACAATTGGGACTACAGAACACTGCAACGGCCCTAACTCACGACCAACTAACTCAATCAAATAATCCTCGCGTTGGTATTGAAAATACCTTTAAAATGAAACGAGAATCAATGAAATCGGATGAAAATTACTCGAGATATCGCCAAAAAACTCTACCTTCACTGTACGGCCGAGTAGCTCAACTTAGGCTCACTCTATGGGCTCTAACTTCCGAGTAAAGATTTTGACAAACTTTTTTTCATGGAAGACAGACAGATAGACAGACGGACGGAAATTGTTAGACCCGTACGAAGTACGAGGGTCTCATGTCTTTAATCTTACGTTTATAACCATCGAACCCTGGAGTGGAGCCATTTCTAGATGCCGCATCAGCATTTCAAAAAATGTCCGTCGGTCATCACGACTTAAACAGTCTTGATGTGACTTTTTTTCCTCGATTTCTAAAAACCAGGCTTAGTTCGAAGATGAGCGAAATCGGTCGAGCCGATCCAGAGATATGGTCGAAATAGTGCTATTTTCGAGGTCTGGTCAAGGTTTATCGCGTATATTACCGGCTGTATTGCTCGCAGAAAGTTCAAAGATAATGCAAATGAAAGGTATTGACTACACCAATCCAGAAATGTCAAAATCAGATCTTGGGATCGGAAGTTAGAGCTCACAGAGTGAGCCTAAGTTGAGCTACTCGGCCGTAAAATGAAGGTAGAGCTTTTTTCGATATCTCGAGTAAATTTTATCCAATTTTCATGATCTTTTTTTTGTTTGAAAGGTAACGACGAGCGTAAAGTGGTGATACGGTTTTTGGTGAACTAAAAAAATGGCCGC
>JANTFA010137489.1:0-12703 GCA_026413405.1 Phytosciara flavipes
AAACAAATACACAGACCGGCTAATGTAAATGGCGATATAAAATTCTCGAGCAGATAAACTGTTCGATCAGGCAAAACTATCTACAAACTAAAATTGTGGAGATGTCAGCTCAAAAAGTAAGACTGCTAAAGAAGATGAAATTCTCGAGGAGCCTAATCAAACCAAAAGTTGGAGATTGTAATAAAGCTGGCTTGCCACACAGTCACATTAATCCAAGAAAAAAGTTATTAGTGAGCTTCACCTCACAATTTCGTCAGCAATAAGCTTGTTACAATGAATTCCCATTGTAGTCCCTTTTTGTTGTTGTAGATATCAATTTATGTCGTTTTGAGCAGAATTTGATTCGTTCTTTTCATAACGGAAGACTTTGTTCATCTTCTAACTGAACCGGACAGCCGGTACACATAATAAGACACGTGAAGATATAGAATTTTTTTTCGTTAGAAATAATCGCTTACAAATTGACTAAAGCCCCTTTAATATTGCCCATCCAAAATGGTTTATCACATCACGTGATAGAAAATAAAATTGAAAAGGACTTCGCTTTATAAATTCACTTCATGCTATTAATATTTCAGCCCATCAATGGCAAAATTGGTCGAATGGACCATTTACTTTAGAATTATTATTTATCAACAAATAAAACACACTCCCAATTAAAGGTCAACATTTTCATCCAGCCTGAATTCAATGAACACGCTCCAATGTTCAAGTATTTTCTATGAGTAAATTAATTAAACAGAAGCTAACCTTTCAACACTGCTCTCTGTTCGGATGAAATTGAATTTCATTCTCCTCATCGAAAATTCAACAAAAAAGGAAACGCAAAGACTCGTACGAAAAATTCACGTGATTCATGTTTCAAATCAATTACCGTTTTTTGGGGGGTGAAATTGGCCACCAGGAGTGAAAACAGCCATACTCGCAAAAATCGGTAAATGTCTACTCGCTTGCGGTCAGTAGATACAGTCGAAAAACTCTAAGGAAATCAGGTAGCCAGAGCTCAAGGAAGGCCGAACTCAAATATGCTCATCTTCAAACTCAAACCTACAATTTCGATTACTCATCAGGGAAAAATATGTCTCAAAGTGTCAGTGTCAGGAAGCTCAATCGGTAGAGCGTTGGACTCATACATCAAAGATCCCGGTTTCGATCCCCGGAGTGGACAATCCCGCCTGGATCTTTCTTATCCCTAGATGATTAAGTATTCGCTATTAATCATTAACAGTGTCCATGAACTACTGAACTACCATCCTTGTATTTCTTAACATTACGTCACAGCTGTGACTATCTGCTCCATCTCAGATTTAAAGATGGAAGCTCTGTACTGGATCTCATGCTTGAATGCATTTTATTAGCTTCAATTTCAACGCACAACTCTGAAGCTCATTTAAGGTCAAAGTACATGTTTCGTGCGCTCAAATTTCCTAATCCTAGGAGTCATTTACAAATTTTACGCACGCTCTACAAAGGAGAAGGAAGGCCTGCTTATGCTTGAGCGTGTGACGAATGCTTCAAACATTTTTGAAAATTCCTCCATACGTGCAGGGTAGATGGGGTAGGGTCTGATTCGTAACTTTAGTCGGATGCAATTTTGGACTGTACACGTACACGGACTCGAACTTGTCGTGTTATATAAGACATAAGACCCGCTTGTACTTCGTACGGGTCTAAAAAGAGTGAAATGAATAGTCTTTTTAAATATCGTAAACTAGCACGCTTCCAGCAGTTATAATGCGATTATGTTATTGTATATAGGCTTTTATCGGTCAATTGATCGAATAAACTCCAAAACAAAGAGAAAAATTTCAGTTAGGGAGAAAAATGTTTGGTGTGTCCCGTATAGTGCTGGTGATATTTCATTCAAGTTTGACTTTTCATTAATTTTTTTCTTGTTTAAATCAACAGATCAGAGTGTAGACAGACATATCAATACAAAATGGATGGAAGTGATTTTTTTTGTTGAAAATTTAGTGTCTCAATCGTTTTCGGAAATGAATTTATTCTTTTGCGATTCCATTTTCGATTATACGGTAATTCATTATCCAACCAATGTTACAAAATTTTATTTTAGCGAGCGAAGCGAGTGCCGTAAATCACACGAATTCCATTATTTTATAAGATCATTTGATCTCTAGTTAGTGGACAACAAACATGAGAATTGTACGCGTGAGACTTCGTTCTTCTGTTTCCACTTCAATGACTTAGAAAATAGAGTGTTGAAGCAAATTGAAGTGAATTCTTTACAAGAGGGAACCATTTTGTCATAAGCGCAAACTCACAAATGTGTTTTTGAGCAAAAAAATTCGGTAAATGTCCACGGTTCCCCTCAAGCAAAAAAAAAGTTTTTTGGAGGTGTACCCAAAAAATGAGCATACCTATGAGTAATGGGACCGCAGTAGGCACCGAAAAACCGTTCGGAAATATCTGGGCTGATCCTTCCCCATAGAATGTTCTTCATATTTCAATTTTTTCCGAGTTTTGTATGGATTTCACGGTAGTGATTGAAGAAAAAAAGGAAAATTTGGAGGGGTACCCAAAAAAGAGTGTTCTTATGATTGAAGGGAAAAACCGTTCCCCTATATCTGAGCTGATCCTTCGAGAAAACTTTTTTTTGCTTGGGGGGAACCGTGTGTCTTTGCAACAAGTGTAGATTTTGCACAACCGAGCCGAAGGGCCGCAAGCTTCTCAAAAACACGAGTTTTCTTTTGTCATAAAATTTTTCCCGAATTATTGACTTATGCAGCCGCATTCAGTGTAGTCTGGTTCACTGACTGGCACATGCGAAAGTTGAATTGCACATAAAAATTCATGAGAAATGAATCGGAAATGTTCCACCAACTTATTTACTGCCTGTCCCATGCGAAAGTTGAACATTACATAGCAATATGCCCTCTGCGAAAATGATCCATTACATGGAATAACATTCTCGGTTCATTTCTCATGAATTTTTATGTGGAATTCAACTTTCCCATGTGGCAGGCAGTAAGCCAGACCACTTTGGATGCTGCTCCGTAAATTGTTAATTCCGATACAATTTTATGACAAGAGAAAACGCAATTGTGTGTTTTTAAGCAACTTGCTTTAGTAACCGTTTTTCGACCAGTGTAATTGCATACCTCGCCTTCGGCTTGGATGTGCAAACTCTAGACTTGTCGAAGAGACAGAGTTACCGAAGCTTATTGCTCACACTTGTGAGTTTTCTTCGAAATGATAGCATCAGTTTGATTCGAGCTAACAAAAAATCCGACTCGCTCAATTTCACTGATGTCATTCTACTAGGAATCTTTCCGTTGACAAAGTCTAAAAATAGTCCCTGCTCTGAATCGATTTCCTAAACCCGAAACCACACCTCCAGTAATAATTTTATTAAACGCAAGGGTCGCAAAATGTAATTATCCTTTCCAATACTTTTTGTTGATATACTTTTAAATTTGTGAACCTTAGTGTCTGCATGGAAACTTAAATTGAGTTTTTATTTAACTTTATTAATAACATTCATTCCCCTCCCCGTTGGGATTAGAGGGTACCACATCGTAATTGATTTTATCGGAAATTCGCTCTCTCTATACCGTGTTAGATGTATACAGTTGATTTAAGTTCTGATAGTTTTACAAGTGAGTTGTTTACCAGTGACTTTAATCCAATTTAAATGTAAAATGGATTTTCTTGTTTTGGCATACATCAAGCAAAATGGCACTTATTGTGCGACGTATAGTTGTATGATGTTGGCTGTAAATCAAAATCAATTTATGCTTCTTATTCGATTTGGGATAACTTAACTATCTACATTAGGGCTTATTTCAAGGGAACTTAGTAAAAAAATATAGAATGTGGTTTAGAAGTTATGTGCCCTAAGGGTATGTACGTCAAACTCGGAAGCTTTAATGATGCAAGCTGCCATGAGATTTTTTTGGGTTTTGTGTGTTTCAATCCATACAAAGAGAAGAGACTGAGCTCTTACATAAGATTGCTTCCAATATTAGGCTGCCTCCACATCTTCAATATGTTCAGAGCAATGAATCGTTATGGGGTGGCAATATTAGGAAGGTAACTCCAAAGGTGGGAAAAGAAAGAAATAAATGGGAAAAGAAGAATGAATCCAATCAAATCTTTGTTTGGTGTTCTCAGAATCAGTAATATTAATCGAATTACGAACCAAAAAATGTCATACGACAAGCGAAAGTGGCTTGAATATACCGTCCACAACAGTGATGTGTACAAAACTTTCCATGCCGAATGACCAAATTCTAAGGATTTTCAACGTTTCTACAGGGTGTTCATAGGAATTTTGTTTTATAATTTTGACAACATTGATTTTAGATGAATTTGAGGATTTTCCTTATTTTATGAATGTCTACCCCTTGGGCCCAAGGCATTAAATAGCTATTTTTCTTCACTTGTGCTTGAATGGAAATTTTTCGTAATATATGTAAAAATTGTCAACCTGATTGCCACATCTTACGCGCAAAATTCCCGTATAGGCATAAGTAAGTCTTAGGTTAGCCCCCGCTCAGCATGAATTTACCCGCACTACAGTACATACAATCATTTTACGAACAGTAGTGCAAATGGATTTTCATAAATACTTTTGCGCACTAGTGTGCAAAAGTGACATTTGGAAAAGTAAAGATAACATTCATGTACATAAAATCTTGTCGCTAAGTTGTGCCTAAACTGGAATTTTTTGCATGCGATGTGTTATCAGCGTCGGCTCCGCCTCGGGTTGACAATTTTTACATCTATTGCACAAAATTTCTATTCAGAAATATGTTATTTGCGCTTGAAGACTGAAATTCGACAAAGTTCAATTTGCTCAAAGAGAAAGAGAAACATTAGCAGCAGTGAAAGTTACATCCTCGTTTGCTCTCTTACTATACTGATTACATAAAACAAAAGTTCTATTTTATTGATTCGACGTGTGGAGTTCAATCGATCAATCGACCAGAAAGCACCCAAAAATTCCCTTTATGAATTTTCTTACATTTCTTTTACGGAAATTATCGCACAACCTTTTTGATATATTGAAGCGAAACAGGAGATTGAAATAACTCCTTCAATTGGCAAATTTATTATAAAAAACTTGAAAATCGTAAAAAATTTAAAACGAATTACGGATTTGAAAAGGAAAAACTGAAATTCGGTTTCAATATCGAACCGACACTGTTGCGAACATTTTGTTGTTGTCGCTACAAAAAGGTATGGCGGTTGTTTTTAAGAATTATGAATTTATGAGTATTTTCGGGGGGCCATTTATCTATTATTTCGAGGAATTAAAAAAGAAAGTTCATTGTGTTTTAAGCCGTAAAAATGATGAAGAAGATCATTCTTTATTTTATGTAAAATGTGTTTTAAACGGTCCGTCCGTCCCTTTTCGGTACTTACAGCAACATCAAATTAATTGCAAAAGTTGTGAACCATTTTTTCCACCCTGTTGGGGAGTGCTTAACATTTACATTTAATTTCAATGACAAGATGAGTTGCACAAAACGCAACAAAGGTAAAACACTCATTCTGCAAATTCCAGATGTAATTTTATGTAAACTATCAAAGTTGGTAAATCTGTTTGCGTACTTCGATGAAAACGGTGAAAATGTATGTAAATGTGTGGAGCTTTTCAACAACACTACAGATAGAGGAGGTAACCACTAGTGGAATTATCGGAATTTTTGGAAATAAAATTTTGGAATTTCTGGAATTCTTGGAATACTTGTAGTTTTTCAAATTTAATTGAAATTCTTTGGAATTTAGTGAAATTTTTGAAATTGTAGCTGAAACTTTTCAATTCGATATTGAGTTAAAGTTTTGC
Source organism: Phytosciara flavipes (assembly GCA_026413405.1). Classification (NCBI taxonomy): domain Eukaryota; kingdom Metazoa; phylum Arthropoda; class Insecta; order Diptera; family Sciaridae; genus Phytosciara; species Phytosciara flavipes. The sequence continues at coordinate 5,810 of JANTFA010137489.1, forward strand.
AATCAAAATGGAATTTTTGGAATTTAATAATAAAAATGAAATTGTTGGGACAGATTTTCAGCCAGTGGTTACCCCTCGCCGGAGAGTCATGTGATTGGAACAAACTTTTAAAGTTGAACATATGTAATGAAACCGACCGTATAATGCATGTTGTGCATGCAAGTTCACTTCGTTCGAGAAAAACTATGAGAAACACCAAATGGTCAGAACTACCAAACAATCCACGATAAACGGGATCAAATATGTCGAATTATGTAACATACTTCACATGCTAAGGTCATCGAAAGTTGATGGAATTTGATGAAAAGAACGAATTCCGACCCGCACGAATGTAAAATCAATATAGAACGAAAACATCGCCAAAACGCAAAGCGCTGAATCTCCCACGACATTGTGGAAGCTACAGCGAGATTAGTTTCATCAAAATCTCACTCAAAATTTCACCTAAAATTCCCCCACTTCAGTGTTGTGCAAATTCGAAAAAATTTCTCAAACGTACGAAATACACCAACAAAACTCCTCTTCAACAGCTCTGTAAAATTGAATAGGAACTCTGTCAAAAGAGGGGATCTGCTAATTCGGTAAATGGAAATATTGATTTAACATGTTTAAAAGGCATTAGTGTGATTTTCTTTTCTTGTTGTTTTCTGTAAATTTATTCCACAAAAAAAATGCTTTCATCTGAATTCTTTGGATGACGCATATGTATCAGTCGGTTTACGAGTTAACGCCACGGAATGGCAACAAATGAGCTTACATTGGTAATTGTTTATCGATTTTTGCTGTTTGTGTGTGTGTTATTTAAGTCTACAAGAGATTTGAATTAATCGAAATCGAAATCTAAGGGAGATCAAAGATTTAAGTCGTTCAAATCGTTTAACCTTTTCGAATTATTCTTTTGAAAAAAGTTTCCACAACCATTTTGTATATGCCTGCAACGGATTCAAGGAAGTCATTTTGAACTTCCCTGAGGAGAGCATAAGATGATTGACGAATTCCGGCCCGGAATTTCCGGGTTCACTAATGGTACAGTAATTTTAGTCATGCTTTCCACTTTGACATAAACCGCTATTCCATTTGTTAATCGAGGGATGAAAATAGATAAGATGCGCAAATTGCAGCCACAGCGAAGCGACAAAACAATAAATAAGTGACAGTTCAGGTAAGAAAAGAGACATTTTCTCATCTCAATTGTCATCAGGCGAAATGTCAACAAAACGCTTTTGAGTGGAGAAAATAAGGAGTTGTCCATAAATGACGCCACTGTTTCTTTGATATTTTGAGACCCCATCCTCCACCATTTGCCAATATATTTCCTCTTTGGCCAGACCCACTCCTCCATTACGGCGGATGTTATTTTTGGAGAGCACCTAAGGTTATTCACGACACAAGGATGAAAAAGATTTTTGAAATTACCCTGATCGGATATACAGACCGTTTGTACATTGCTATTTTGGGATTACTGCCAAGATCTTAATATCACAAAGCTTTATCCCGCAGATAAAGTACGATTAAGGTCCGTGGGTGACGACCAACTTGAATAATTGAAGATTGTGAATCATTTTGACTTTGTCAAATCATGTAACTTAAAATGATTTTGCATCTTTGCTCGCGTTGGATTCTCTAGCTCTAATCTCATGAAATCCTTCAAGTGATATTCAAAATCCTCTGATGAAAGGATTAAAACAGAGACATCAGATCAAAGTTTATTTCATTCTGAATGTTATACTCGGCTGTAGCATTTGATGAAACTGATCTGCAAACTACCTTCTTCGTCTATCAAAAAAAAGGTTCAGTTTGATTGTTCCATTTTAATACCAAAAGCAGCGCGCTCAATCTTTCATTTAAAATTGTTGTGAAATGTGCACACGACTGTTCCAAATGCTCCAGAACATAATGAAACCTTTGCTTCCCTTTCACAAAATATCAATAAGTTCACATTTTCCTCGTTGCTAACAGCTACGCTTCATTAAGCTAACATTATTATTGCACCTCTTTGTGTTTTACGTTACTTACTTTCCTCCTGATCATAAAAAAAACACTCAAAAATTTCTATCTAAGCTTGGTGTACATGTATCCAGATACAGACTACGAATGGAATAACAATAAAAACCAACAACAACACACCCACATATAACGGTTAACAAAAACACACTTAATAACTCCCCGTCTGGTTGAGGTATATTATCACATTATATCTGTAAAAGTTATTATTTTGGATTTACAATCAGAAAAACAAAATTTATGAAAATCTTCTGTTAAAACATTTTTGATACACACAATGTAATATAGCAACATAAACCGGGACTCGTAGGAAGGATGTGTACGCAATAGTAAACTGTCTATTTGGAATTCTCTTTTATTATCTCCCATTGAAGTAGCTTTAAGCAATGTTGAAAGTCCCATCCGAATTCAGAGCCATAACATGGCCATAAACGAGTACAACGAGGAATATGAGGGCATTTCATTTCATAGCTCAATGTAGATGTGAATGATTGGGTCACCTACTGGCACTCATCATACACCCAGCCAGTCATTTATCTTCGACATAGTTGTTAGTGTAATATTCACTAAACATCCAATATGGCGGATGTCGGCCATTTTGTTAAGGAATTTAAGACTGTGCTACCGCTTCACGCTTTTTCATATCGTATCTTCAGATAGTTCCACTTACAAATCAGAAAAACTTTAGCACTTTATCCATCATATAGTTTCGGACACAACCTATTTTCCTTATCTCTGAACTTCGAATTCCTTTGGACATTTCAATTGAGTTCTATACAGTCGTTGATTAGATAGATGTTTGCACAAAATGTTTGCTTTAACTCAGAGGACTCAAATTGCTCACCATTGACTCAAAAAAGTGCATAATCGTCGAGTAATTAGTGCTTTTAATTCAGCAGATGACAGTACTGAAAAAGTGTGACGTCATTTACATACGACCACCAAGTAAATGTGTACGACCGTGGCACGTCGTACGGGTCTACAAAAATAGATTTTGAAGGGCGGTTGAATGCTCAAATCGTTTTGCATTTCAAACGATATAACATTTATCCGAAATTGTATGCATTGGGAATGTATGCAAAACGGTTTATGCATCAATTTCGTATTGAAAAGCTGGGAAAGTTTTTTTTGTGTTCTCTTCATTTCTTGGATATTTCTATATGAAAATACATTTCATGGGTACTGTGGGGATACACTAAACTATAGTTTGTTTCAAAATTATATGGCGTTTATGGCTTGCGGGTGTCATATCTCGTTGACATTTTTTTTTGTTTAAATCAGTAACTTCAAATGTGACGCATAATTATTACGCGATTTGCTGTCGTAATATGTTAGCCGAAGTTTTATGAGATTGGACTTATATGGCACGTTCTGACATTTTACTTTGGAAAAGCTATTGTTTTACAAAATAAAAATCTTTTGATATTTTCATAATAAATCTTCGTTTCAGAATGAAGTTCCATTTGAGTTAAATTTATGCTAACAAATTCATAGCATACACACTACATCAGACGCTGAACATAAATGATTATGCGAAGGCAGGCACATGAGTAATAATCATTTACATCAGCGTCATCTGTACACATGCAATGCTTGTTGTAACGTGTAGGTCTTTGTTTTGTTCCAGACAAAACAATAAGAAAAAAAAAACAATCGAGAACCGCTCATCATATTAACGAAAAGTGGAAGCCAGAGAAGTCCATACCATAACATAAAAGTCTGTGATACACGTTTCGTGTTCAAATTTAGCTAGAAGGATAATCGTTATTAATTGTACTCTGAAAGACATTAATTACATAGCGATGAACGTAAGGGGTCGTACGTAAATGACGTGACGCTTTTTCAGTGCTGTCATCAGATTCAAATCACTAATAAAATGACAGTTATGCATTTCTTTGAATCAATGGTGTGTCCCACCACTCGAAAAACACTCCCTAAATGGGGGTCAGTACGCACTGTTGACTCATAAAAATGAACACTTGTCGAGTTATTAATGATTTTAATCAGCGATGACAGCACTGAAAAAGCGTGACGTCTGATATGTACTAAGGGGCCTTTCACAAATCACGAACACTTTACATGGGGAAAAAGGGATGTTGAACAAAGGCGTACGCTTCATGTATTTTTGAAATTTTCTCCATACATTTTGGGGTCCAGATTCGCAATTTTGGGCGTGCTCCATTCTCGAACAACACCTAATGAAAACAGAATAGATTATAAATTATAGAAATTCACCCGCTTTTTGAAAAACCAAAGGAAGCTCTAAAGCTAACAACTAACTGCTACTCGACACGAGTACATCTGTCTTTATTTCAGCCAGATCTTTCTTCTGAAGCTTTATCTTTGGTAGCTTCAGATTCTAAGGATGCCAGAATTTCGAAACAGCAATGAGATTCTCCATTATTACGAACATCTGTTATCGATGACAGCGACATAAATTAACTGACAATGTCCGACTTTTATTGGGTTCTTATTTAGCAGAGAGCATGGTCGAAAAATTGAAGTAAAAGATTTCGAATTTTCAAAACTACTTTTATCAAAGGAAGTAATAGACTCGATAAATATAAGGATGACCCGTGAGAGTAGTGCCGCTACTACAGCATTTATGCTAATTTTCCATAAAAGGTGTACCCTAAGACTGCTCTTCATAGCTGCATCTTTTGTCTTCCCTTGCTAAAATTGCTTACACCGGTTTTGAAAGTCCCGTACGAAGTCTAACTGGAGAATGAAACTCTGAAGACAAAAAAATTCACCAAAATATCTGATGGAATTTACTCGCATCATAGGCAAAAAACACTAACATCCAAAATAGCCGCTGACTGCCATTTTTTCGGGTAACGCCAAACAGTTCTACCGCTTCTCGTTTTTCAATATCTTTCAAAGAAAAGAAGCTTACGCAACTCGAAAACCCAAAAGGCCCAATACTCCAAGTTCCTCAGCACATGACCCAATGATTCGATTTCAATAAACCCTTTTTCTTGGATTGGTATACCAATACTTTTCAAAAGAAACCAAAACAACGAATAAAAACGACGAAAAACGGCTAAAGTCTACTCGATGTATTGTATATGCAAGAAACACTCAGCGCCATGACTATCCTTACTCCTCTAGCTCGAAATCAACCGAGCCGATTTCAATGAATTTTTTCTTCTGTATCAATAGGACCGATTGTTTCCACGTGTATGCTCACTGAAGCACTGAAAGGACCCTAGCTGAAAAACACCCGTTTTCGAACTCGACCTCATAATTTTGACTATACGTTTCAGGGGAAAAATGATTGAAATCTCATTCGATTTACTCAAGTTATCGTGATGGTGAAGAAACAGCTGACCACAGAAGGTTAGCTATTACAAGCGGATTTGATGGAAGATAAAAAATAAGTCATTCAGGTCACTTAGTAAAGAACAACAATTTAGAATTGGTCCACATAAAACTGGAGAGCCGAAGAAAAATCGATGGCGGCGGCTAGTCGGAAAAAACTTGTAGTCGGCGGCTGACGGCGCGGCTAATTTTGTGTTTTTTGGCGATGGTCGGCGGCTGTACTTTTCGGCGGCTAAATTTCGGTGGCTCGTCTGGTCCACATAGTGTAGTTTCTGACTTAAAGAATTGTGGCATTGTAGGTATCTAATGCAAATGCTCCACTTCAACTGAATAATTTTTCCATAGCATAAAAGGTTTGCACAGATGCATCGTTTGAATTAAACATTCTCCATTTCGCCTTACATAATTTAAATGACCGCATCGAACTTTTAATTTGGTTAAGCCCGTAAGCACATATTATACGTTGCAGTATATGACGATACGCAATGACGGTTGCATTCAACCACTCATTTTAATTAGAAGAAGGGAAAAAATGTGATCTCCCCTCTAGCTCCGCACACAAAGCAGCACAATTTAAAGGACCGTGGACGTGGATAGAGTTGCATGGATTATGGATGTCATATTATTCTCCAAACGGAGAACATTGGAAATGTGTAATCCCAATCCGTTGATGCTCATTAAAATTTCAACAAAACTGAGTAAACATGTTAATGTAGCTTGTTCATAGTTCGTTGGAAAAAGAAGTCCTTATTCTTTTCCATAAAAGACCACATATATGATGTGGCATCACGTATGTACGTGTACTATACATCATCATCATAATCGAAATGTGTGGATTCATTCTGTATTGTGGAATGTTTCCCATCGATACATCATTAATTAATTATAGTATTAAACATGCAAAGTCAGACAAGCAAAGCGAACAGCAGCAGCATTCGATGTGGTTAGTTTGTCCGTATAATATTTATGTACTGTGTGTGTGTGTGTCTGTATAGACGTATACGCTATGCTTAATAGTATGACCTACCTAGATTTTAATGAATGCACGTATAAATAGACGGGATATTACGTTAAACTAAAACATAAAGGTCTAAAATATGCTTTCCAATTAACGTAATGTAATTGGTGTCCGTAGGTGATCAGCTCACATGATATGTGTTTATTAATCTATATAGTCCATCAATAAATATTTATGGCAAAAGGAAATCTAAATCATTTGATTAGTAAGATGACTGGCCATTATAATTGGTATTAAGACATTAATTTATTATTGTTCCTCTGGAATGGTCGAATTCGAGAAAATCGAAAACGGCGTTCGGCTGCTAATTAACTTCATTTGAACTTTAGCATTTTTTTTGTAATTCATACTTAGGAAAAGAATTTGAGAAACGGAAGAGTGAAGCTATTTGTAGAATTAGAAGGGGGCCAACTGTTCAGCGAAGTGTCTTTGCGATAATATAACAACACAACACCGTCAACAGGCTTTTCGCCTCCTGACTGAATAACATTTACAAACGAGCACAGTACACGAATTTATTCGGAGAGAGTTAGTTAGTTCGTTAGGAGAGA
>JANTFA010137511.1:0-12699 GCA_026413405.1 Phytosciara flavipes
AGGTTGCCCATTAACACAGTGTATCGACCTATCAACTAAGACATTTGTCATACTAACTACAAGCTAAATTTCAATTATTTTTTTCTTCTTTGTCACACATTTCGTCAACTATGTACCTGCAAACAAACCATTGACTACCAACTTGACTACCCAGATTGCTTTGAAGAGTATTTTCATCAGATCTATTACATACTTCCTTTAATCGATTTCTTGAAAAAAAGATTGTCTTGAAATCTAGTATTTCAATTTTTTGAACAAACGTTCGGTATATAAAGACCGAATTAGCTGTAGATTTTCATGTATGTTTTGCTAAGTCTTATCGATAACAGATGTATATATCCGTCTGAAGCTGAGGCTGAACTTGAAGAACTATTCTCTTACAAACAGTACTGTTAGGTGAACGTGTTCAAGACAATGTGTATTAATGCTTGATGCTCTTTATGGCGTAGATAATAAAACATTTCCGTTTTTTAATGACGAATCGAAGTGTGACAAAAATTCTATAAGATTTATAGGAATAATGGAAACAAAAAGCGGAAGTCTTTTATGGACAAAGCTCGAGAACTGCTACAATTCTACGAACTTACACAAAACCAAACTTATAAAACAAAAGGAAAGTTATCATCATTTCTCAGGTGATTTGTTTGCTATCGCTAGTATTACAGAAACACGCCTCGTTAGTAACGATGCCATTTTTTCTGAATAAATATTGCGGAAATATTTCTTCCAAACATCTGTCCAAATATTGGTGTATGTCAGCCTCACACTAAAAAGTCATTTATCAAAATTTCCATTTAAATTGGGCTGACTAAAAAGGTACTTACCTCGTGTAAATGTGGATCATTTTAGACTGAATGAAAGCTCGTATATTCGGAGAAGATCACTGAAAAAGTCGTCAAAGTAGATGAAAAACTTTCTTGTAAAACTAAAATACGGAACAAATCAGATCTGAGGCAGACCTTCAACGGTTTCGACTTGAACCTAATTTATTTTGTTTTCTACTGATGATGGTAATTCTCCTGAAGCACAAATTTATTGATTGTGTCAGACCTGGGCCGTCCATAAATGACGTTCATTGTTTTTCCAGAAATTTAGACCCCTCCCTCCATGTCCACGATTTTCCTTGACCTTTAAGATGTCGTGTCACACTTGGATAGAATCATGTCAATGGTGGACGTCATTTATGAACAGTCTCTTACCTTGATTCAGGTGAGGTTTCTTCCTAATATTACCTGACTGGTCTTATCTTCATTGTCATCCATTTTTATTGCACGGAACGCATTTAATAAAGCATAGTACCTACAAGATTACATCTATGATTCAGTAAATGAACCTGCATAGCATCAAGTTTCGGCTTCAATGTCTTTTTGATCAAATGAGACAAAGAGGTGTGATAGGATGCTGTTCAAAACATAGGTTCTAGTGTCTTAGTGAGGATAGTGTAGGTTAACTGAACTTTTCCATGAATGACTATGTCTGTGGCAGTACGGAATTACTAAAAACATTTTTGATTCTCGCCAATCGACCGTGATAGTAACAATGTGAGTCGCTTGCTGATTAGCTAACTAGGGTAACATTATTTTATCAAAAAAACAAGTAAATATCTTCGACATTAAACTCGGGTCTTTTCTATAGAAAATTTCCAGCCATTTAGATTAATTCCGATTTTGTATGCTAATTTCATTATTGTCGTTCACAATAAAAACTCGAATCACGTACGCAAAACGCAATGTGTTTTATGCTTATTAAAAGCGTATACGAAGAAGACTATAAAAATGACAAAATCTTTTGCCCGGCGAAGGTCCTCTTGACAACTTTATTAAGTTAATGGAAATGATTTCCATCAGGGCGGCGCGGTTCGGCATTTTAAGTTCGCATATACAATCAAATAGTCGTTCTGTGTTTAACCCATTGCTAGAGTTACATAACCGGATTTTAACGCTAAAGCAGTCATCGACAAAAATTGAACAAGTGCGAAAATGTCATCAGGAAAACGTCGATTATTTTCGTGTGTGTGTGTATGAAATCCACTTGCAACTTGCAGCAGGAAAAAATGGTTTCATTAAATCAGAGTTGATATTTGAATTGAATTACACTTTACATGACACACAGCGTAACATTTAAAAACAATTTTTTTGCATTAAAATTTATTGCCCGCAAAACATAGAACAAAAGGTGATTTCCTTGACAAAGAGAAAGAGCTTCAACGGAAATTATTGTTGGAACAAAATGGTAAACATTAATGAATAATAAAACGGTCTCGATCACTTTGAGCTCTGGCAATATTCTCGGCTACGATCGAAAGACATTAGTATGCATATATGAGGGTACATGCTACACACAAAACTCCTCTCTCGGGTGTGCTGTTTTCGATTCGAATCTAATGAAAATATAAATCGAATGCAGTGTGTGATGTCAAATCAAAAACCGTATGTATGACTGTGTGTAGTGTAGTGAGTAGAACACTTTTTTCTGACCATGAAAAATATAAGTCAGCCAAGGTTTCTTCCGGTAAATTTATAACTCACTTTGTTTATTCATGCATTGAATTATAAAAAAAATATTTCTATTTTAGATTGATCGCGGATTTTGCATTATTTAATGTTCTTTTTTGTTTAAAACTGTTATTGTTTAGCGCGGGCATTTTTGAGTGGAGTATTGCATTTTAACAAAATGATTTTGTCTCTATTTTAAATGGATATTTACAAAACATATCGCCAAGATAATTCAAGACAGCACGAAACTTGTTTTTCATTTTGCAAATAGGCTAGGTAATGGAAATCGCGTGTGCATGATTGTCTGTACGTTCCGGATTGATCTGGCTTTTTTAACTCTTTTCATTTTGTTGTTGTCTCACTTGAGTCAAACTTACTTCTCGACTTACTCCCTCAATTATTCTTCAGACTATTCGTCTCATTTATTAACTGAGAAATTGCGATGATAACTCACTTCAGATGATAAATCTCGTGTTGAATTTAAGCATCTCACTACAAAGATGCGAATAAATGTTTGTCCATTCACTCACGGCAAGTGTATAGCAGCAGGAACATATAATCTGTTACTTCATTCGTGTCTATCTTACATCATCATCATCATCATCGATCTTTTTATTCATCGGGGGAGTATGACTTTCATTCGGCTACTCTCGCTTCGTCCACGATCGTTCGCTTCCACATGATCTTCGTCTTCATCTCCTTCGGGTTGCCTGTGGATTTCAGTCCAATGTATGGTATTCTCGCAATTTCCAGCAGGTGTGACCGATCCAATTCCATTTTCGAATTTTGAGTCAAAAGTTTTGACCATCAGCTCCATTCTCTACATTACGACCAAATGTAATTATTTGAATGAGTAATTGACACTGTAGTTTTGAAGAATTTATGTGATCACCAAATTATCTCTCACACAAGCACACACGCTAGATGCCACACGCTAGATGCAAAACTCTCAAACACGGGCATCACACTAACACAAATTAAAGGTTGCGAATCTTTCATTTCTCCCCTTCCTCTAAACTTACACGTCAAGCGATAATGATAGATGATTCTATCGACGTAGATTTACTGTTTCGGCCTTAGAGAATATCTTGGCGGTCTTAGAAGGCAGTGAACAACTGACCTTCATTAGTTGATTACGATAGCCTGCTTTACAAGACAGTAAGTTCTTGGTAAAAAGTTCTCATTGTAAGAGATTTTGTGACAACATTTTTGTCATCTTTTGATCGAAAGGCTCATTCAATTGAATCACGCGAAATACGACTTCGAAATCAATCACACAGAACTCAACAGTCAAACACTCATCTCAAACAAATCAAATCAGAGAATGTCGGTTCATCTGACGCCCTTTTTAATATCACACAACAACTTCTTTGTACAACTTACAACTGCATCACAAACGATGACTAATGGGCGCAGTCTTATCACCACCACAAAAACATTCCTTAAATCCGTCCATTCTTTGTTTACGTATACTGTCTGAGTTACATGACCATGACAAATAATATTCCTCCTCAGCCACTGCTCAAAACGATAAAGACCGTCACATGCCTTCCTCGTTTATCACAAATACTATCAATTCGCTCAACATTTTATATACATTTAAAATATTAGGATTTCGACGACATTTCTCCAATTCTATCTTAAATTCAGCTCTAATTTCAATTGCAATTTCAGAAATAACTTTCAGTGAATGGTGATAACTGACTCACAGAAACGCAGCTATCGTCATTCTGATTAGATACAGAAATCCAACATTACCTTATAGAGCTCTGAATAAAAGCTCGCAATCTAATTTCTCCTTTATGAAATCTAATGTTCTTCAACTCAGCAAATCTTTCAAGATATTTCAGTTTGTAATCTTTTACTTCATTTCTTTAATCAGTGAAAGTTATGTTTCGCACTGTTAGCGCTAATCAATTCATACTTCATAGACTTTTTTCTAGCTCTTGACCTTGATACAAAATCTATTACCTCTTCTGTTTGGACAAATATTTCGCTATATAAAAGAACTCTAGCCAGTGCTGATTGTTTATTTTTCTCATCGTTGTCGATAACATATGAGTATGTTTAGCGGTTTTTGAGCGATGAATCTGACGATATGATGAATCTGTTATGTTGTAGTGAAGTTCCTGCTTCCTGCAAAAACGGTCTGTTGCATTACAAGTCTTTAGACTCAAAACTCGAGATTCAAAAAAGAATCATAGGAACAGGCATTACATTGATCTATCGTTTAATGCCTCAAACTCTTTTATAAATCGAATTGAAATTAGCCGATACATCAAGCTAAATGGCAATTATTCTACACAGCTAGTACAAAAACAGTCGTGGCAGATAAAATAATTATCAGCATTATAGGTGGAAACGACTCCTATACTTACTCACACAATAGAAATGCATTAAATGATTGCGAAAAAGATTAAATCAAAACATTCAATAAATTCTAACATTCTGACGATAAATTCTACCGCCCAGTGTTTTATGTAAAGACTTTTAATTTCGATAATTAACATGAGATACGGATGTGAATTAATTCTTAAAGTCTCATGCCTGTCTACAATTTACACATTAAACAGTTAGTGACATTTCATTTTCCGGCTTTATTCCACTATCTCATCGGTCCATTCATCTTCTTTGCTCTGTTATATCTATGTCACTAATCTAATTGATTGAAATTTTCAATCACTTTTCAAAACGATCCAACAAAGACATCTGTTGGTTATGTCGAAATTGCTATTTATGATTGTTGTAATATTAGTGCCCATCAACTTGTCAACGTGAGACATTCAAATTACCTTACCTGTGAATATTACCTTCAAATGTCATCGCACAAGTTGAGCTTATTTTCTATAAATTAACAGAATTTTGATTGTGTCGTTGTTTGATAATTGGGAGAAGATAATTTTGCTTTTCAGTCAAATTCTATTGAAACACCTTTTGTCATTGTAGACACTAAGGAACCGAATTTAATTACTTCTGGGATTAGCTGCGGTTTATATTGCGGTTTAATGTGCAATTTATTTCAAGATATTTATGGAACAATGGAGCCTAAGCTGTGAATGAGAAAATAATTTAATTTCGGATCGTCTCCGTCCTTTTTTATATGTCTTATAAGAGAGGTGAGAAACAACCGTATGAGTAGTTTGAAAGGAAATGACAAGTAGTTTTACTGCATTTTTATCGGCTTTTGTTTGAAACAGTCCAACCCATTGCTTCAAAATCTACTACTTCACCAACTTTGATCAGACACTTTCCTCTTCTCTTCTCCTCTGCTTTATTTTTACATACGACGGATGTGCACAAAAATCACCCTGATAGTCTAGTTACTGTCACGTTCAGGGTCAACGTTCAACAATCTAATTCAATCTATAGCCAGGATGTATTCCCATCGTAACGGATCTCATGGTCGCAACTTCTTTTCTCTCTTCTTGGGCCAACCCAAATCGCTGTCTTGTTGTCACTGCGGGGATTTCTATCGAAAGCGTAATTTCTCGCAGCATTGTTTTAATCTGAGAATGGACCGTAGCGAACCACGGTTTCTTTTATTTTCAAAGGACCTCGAATATGTTGACTCTTGACGTGATCTGACTTTGTGACGCCAAGGGACATTCAACACATATTCATCCCAGCTGTTGTCAGATCTCTGCTAAACTGTTCATACATAGTACAGCATTCTGAAGCATAGGTGATCGCTGGTCGCACTACCGTCGTGTAGATTTTGCCCTTCAGTTTTGGTGGCATACGCTTGTCGCGCAATACCCCTTCATTTCAGCCAACCCACGCTGATCCTATGATTTACGTCTTCATCGCAATTCTCAATCTTGTTCATTACCGAGCCAAAATACTTGAAGCTGGTGCGTTTCTGCAATCGGCATGACGCTTGTGAGTAAATAAATATGGAAGGAACATGTACTCAGTCGTTGATTCACTGACTTTAAACCCATAATCTTCAAGGACATTGTTCCACTTGTCAAATTCTTGGAACATTTCTGTTTTCTCTCTTGATTAGTCCAACGTCGTCTGCAAATTACACGCTCAGCAAGGGCTGTTGCATCAACTTGGATATGTGAAAGTTAATGTTGAATAGTAGATACGACACATTGCTAAACACAGGAACATTAAAGCAATCTCTTCGCTTTTTACTTTCGTCCCACAATAAATCTCACGACATTTTTTTTCGCTTTTATTTTCACAGATGGAAACCCCATGTTGCGGCAAGGTGATACTGGCGATTGGGTGGGCACATTCGAAGGTCATAAAGGTGCAGTTTGGGGAGTTGCATTAAACAATAAAGCTAATCTGGCTGCAACGGGAGCTGCCGATTTTTCGGGTATGATACAAAAACATCCTCTTCTTACTTTGCATACTAAAATTTGTTGACATTTTCGTGTAGGTAAAGTATGGAATGCCATATCGGGAGAAGAGATGCACAGTTTCCAGCATAAACACATTGTTAAAACAGTGGCTTTTGACAATAGCAGCGAACATTTAGTAACAGGAAGCAATGAGAAACTAATCAGAGTTTTTAATTTACAATCTGCCAACTCAGGTTTGTGTCATTTTGTCGGTTGGCTCCTTCTTCAACGCAAATGACTGAAATTTTGCTTACCTTCCAGGCGAAACATTTTCGGGTCACACCGGTTCAATAAGACGTGCCCTGTTTTGCCGAAATGATAAATGTGTGATCAGCGCAGCCGAAGACAAGACAATGAGACTCTGGGATCGGTCATCCGGCAAAGAAGTACAACGCGTCGACTTCGCATCCAATCCCAACTCGTTGGAACTATCTCGTGACGGTAATGTGATTACCGTGTCTCACGGAACGAGTGTCAGTTTTTGGGAAACCGACACACTGCGCAAGTTCAAGGAGATCTCGATTCCAACTCAAGTCAACGCGGCTAGTCTACATCCGGACAAGCATATATTCGTGTGCGGCGGCGATGACTTCAAAATGTACAAATACGATTACATTACGGGCAACGAAATTGAATCGTTCAAGGGCCACTTTGGGCCGGTACATGCGGTGAGTTTCAGTCCGGATGGTGAACTGTATGCGAGTGGTTCGGAAGACGGCACATTGCGATTGTGGCAAACAACGGTCGGCAAAAATTACGGGCTATGGAAGTGTACGGAACCGGGTGAATTGAACAATTCAATTAGTTCGGCCAGAGAAGTTTCAGCAAATTGAACAATTGTGTCGTCGCCGTTGAGGGATTTTCCGTTTTCCTCTTTTTCTTGCATCGAATACACACGACTACGACAATGATAATAATGAAGACATTTAGGAGTGCGATTTTTTCTTAAAAACAAGTAAATTCTTCCTAGCAAACGAATATCCTGAAGAAAAATTTCGTGCATATTGTTTCTTTTTGTATTTTTTGATTAAAATTTGTTGTTTGCGCAAATTACAACACTCGGTGGTTTCATTGCACACTCACAGAAAGTGTAAAGTCGATAAAATTGTCACCCCGTTTTCTCCCCTAATTTCGGTGACTTTCGTTCACTTGCTTTGCACGTGAATGCTTCCCAATCCAGGTCCAAGCAAAGTGCTAAGGTTTGTCAACTTTCTGCCATTATTTCGGTAAAAATAATTCGGATCCCACGCGCAATTTTGATCATCATGAGGGACCGGTTTGAAACCTATGCCAAGCTGCTCTTGGTCATCACAAGAAACATTTGTTCTACGACTTTTGTATATGAGAGCTAGGACACGGCGATGGTAGCCTTAGTGTATGTTTCCGCCGTGAAACATCAAAATCTGCCAATCAAGAATGCAATTGAAAAAAAATTGTGTTAAAAGGTCTGGCGTGCCTGATGGGTTGAAAATTGAAAATCAGCAAAAATTCGGTGTTCAATCGGCTCTCGTATCTTCATTTTGACACCAATTTGGAATTTGTACGTTGTTTAACGGCTGAGATTTGCGCTTGGGCTACCCTCGCTAGAGTCATCATAGAGCTCAAATGCAAAAGTCGTACAACTAACGCTTCTTGTGCTGGTCAATGGAACAATTTGGCGTATGTTTCAAACAGGTTTCTCATCATGAGGGCCTTATGAGGGTCAAAAATGCTCGTGGACCTTCAACTCTGGTGTTGATGTTTTTGCGTGGTTAGTGAACTGTCTATGCCGAGGGGCGACGCACTTCTTGGGCCGAATATACTAGAACGGAATGAATAATTCTACGTGGTTCCAAACGGGTCAACTAAATAAAGCAATTTTAAGCTCGGCATCACAGAACCATTTAGTCTCACACGCTTTAGTCCATTTGGTGCAAAAAAGTGCGTCACCCCTCGGTGCATCCGTGAATGATTGTATGGAAGCATCGTGCTAGATCTTGCTGAATATAAACTTTTGGTAACATGTTGCTTGCTTGTGTGCGCAAGAATTAAATGGAGCATTGGAGTCTCCCAGCTTCTGTGACGCCGTTAGAGGTCTGCTCGCCCTCAACCACAAATTAAGTCAAAAGAAAAATATCCCAAAAAAAGTAGGTTTTTCACTCGTGAAAATGAAAGTTACTTCAAATGTCATCAGTAATGAAGCTCTTGTTAGTGATGCAGCGACACAGCTGTTGTTAGTTGTTACAGTAAAATATTGTAGCTTATGGGTGCTAACATCTTGAGTGTGCGACAGGGATGTTTCGATGCCAGTGATCTGGAAAGGCGGCTGTACAGATCCATTGTGAGCTTGTAAACTCTCGAAGTTCAATAGGTAAGGCCTAAACCGTACCATTAGTTTCCTAAGATTGTGATCTGCACTGGAATCTGGTCCATCAATCTCACCAGCAAACTAGTTGTTCCCATCGTCCGAAAATTTATCAGTAAAACATTCGCTGGGATAAAACATTTATTGATGAAATTTAAATTTTGAGAGACTACAGAGCTTTTTGGTTACATTTGAAAATGACAACAAAATCAAAAAATTAAACAAAAGAAAATTGTAGGAGAAACGGCAGCAGTCACTCAAGTGGATTACTCATTTATCAAAAAATTGCTTTCAAAAATTTGTTTTCATATAACTGAGGAATGCCAAATTTTACCATTACAAAAATGTCTCATCACAAGTGTGAGCCTCACCCCCTCCCCATTTAAATCTTGTTGAAAGCGGCAACATCGACCGACTGAACGATATCCTCATTCTTTTCGATTTCTTCGATTAACCAGTCAATGGACACCTTATCATCTTCGACAACGCAGGAAATACTTAATTTATGTATGCCGAACGCTAGCGGGATCAATTTGGCCGCTCCCCACAGGAGACCTTCGGTGGCGATTTTGCGCACTTCTTCTTCCATTTTCTTCATATCAGTCTCGTCATCCCATGGCTTCACATCCAAAATAACATTTGACTTAGCAATAAGCACAGGCTCTGTAATGTAAACCAATTTTCCATTATTCAATTCGAATTCATAGAACAGGGGGGAAGTGAGAACGAAAACTTACTCTTCGATTTTTTGGCTGCATACTCGGCTAACCTTTGTTCGCGAACCTTAGCGGCAGCTTCATCCTCGTCCTCAGAATCAGAGCCGAATAGATCAACACCATCATCATCATCTGATTTACTGTTACTGGCTGCTGCTGCTGCTGCTGGAGCTGGTGCTGCTTGAGCCGGCCCGTTGAGGCTGACTGCTCCCAATCGTGATTCCAATTTACTGATACGATCCTCTGACTTCAAAGACGTTTTCTTCAGCTGTTCGACGACTGTAAATTAGAAAAAAAATGAGAAAACGTTCGATGAACACTGTCATCGTAGTTGTCCTTACTTTCTCGAAGAGATGCATTTTCCTTTTCCAGAGAGGCAATGCGATCTAGGACATCCTTGCCAGGTGTCGAAGCTAGTGCAGCGATTCCGTCCATCTGTTTTGAATCAATCGAACATGAAAATGTTATTCGGAACTGTTATTGGAAAGACCAGGTCCCTTTTTTGGCTATACTTACGCGTTCAAGTGAATTTTTAATGTGTTGACGAGCCTTAGCTATTTCAGTGACGAGTGTACATTCACCACCGTTAGCCTACACCAAAATTTAGTCAAAATTAGTCAATTTAGTAAAACAAAATTTGAGTAACAAATCTAATGGACTACGACAACCAATCAACTTAAATCAAAAATTTAATTTTGTTAATGAACTACAAATGATACGATCTCTGGTTGCTGTTTTGGTCATGGGAATGGGAGTTTCTATTAAGAAGGAATCAGTTCATTTGAACAGAGAAACGGAGGGTCTGAAAGATTTATTTTGTTGAAAATGGATTCCAATTGAACCAACAATTGCAACGACAGTCCTCATGAAATTTCCATTTCAATGCAACTGACTTCATAGGCCCCACAGACCAATTCCCCATCGCAGTGCAACCAAATCAAACCAAAAAAATACTCAAAAAAAATGAAAACTCTCAGCTACAAATTCCAATCAAATCATCGCAGACCTGTGATTTGTCATCAATGTCACTGCAATGTGCAGCCAATTTCTTTTTCTCAGCTTTTGATCGTTTTTCCTTATTGTCCTTCGGCTTAATTTCAACATCAATCACCTTCCTTTCTGCTTGTACCGAAAGGTCGTCAGACACAAAACTATCCTCTTTGGTGACCTTCTTCGGCTTCCGTTGCTTCTTCGGCTTGCCGGTGACAGTTTCGAAAGCAGCTTGGAACGGACACTCCTTCACTTCATCGATTCCCTTACTGTTACTTTCAATCGACTGCAGTGACTCGGTAGTGCTCTGCTTTGTCATCTGCTTGGTCTTATTATTTTTGTCTTTCTTAGCTTTGGTCTTATGTACGGGTACATCACTAGATGACGTTGATGCTGCAGATGACACTGCTGACGGTTGTACTTTAACTGGTAACTCAACTATCGGTGCGGTTTCCTTCTTTTCCTTTTTGTTTTTCTTGGATTTTTTCATTGGAGATTTAACGACATTCGTGTCAGTTGACATCTCTGACGGTTTATCAACGGTAGTAGAAGATCCTTTAAGCAGCTTGTTTTGGGTTAAATAAACGAGAATTTGATTAACGTCCATGGATAGAATGAAATATTAATGGAAACTTGTCTACGCAGTAGGCGTCCTTGTTATAAAACATATCCATGGCTTTGCAAAGGAGAATGGCAATGATTTTTTGTTATAACGATTTTGACCAGAATTATGAAAGTCCTCAAGAGTAACATCTCACTGAGATCTGACTCAGCGCTACGAAGCGCTGTCTGGTTTTGATATCCAGGCCCAGACTGGCCATTTAGGCTGATCGGAGCGGTCCGACTCCTGCGATTTTTTACTTAGCATGTCTAGCGCTCTTTAAGAAAAATGCCCGACGTGCTCTTCAGTACCCAGTTCGGACCTACTGACATCTCACTTCATTGTTAAATGGTGAGGAGACATCTAAATTCGAAATATAATTTCTAGCGGGGGCTACTACGAACTTTATGAACAGGTTAGCCTGTCTAATGAAAAACTGACCGAATAAAGAAAAATTGAAATGAGACGTCTCAAAAGCCTTATCGACCGAATTAGGACTTCTGAATGAGCTTTTACATACACAATTTTCCTCACTACCTCGCATACCTCCTCGTAAGATTTCAGTAAGTCTGATTTCGGTCGATTGAGGCTTTTGTTAGCATTTTTTCCTCTCGAGTGAGTGCGAAATGTTTAGCTTCAAATTGATGGCCATGAAGTTAAAAGAAAGTCTGAATGCCAAGTAATTCGTCATCGCACGTATTGAAATTCCATCATCTCTCTAATGACCTACGATACAACATTTACAGTTTCGGTTTATTACGTTTTCCTCGATTCTACAAACAGCCAATCAATCTCTAACAAATTACGTAGTGCACGTAACTTATAATTACAAACAGATTTGCGGGGGTGTAAGATTTAATCAGTTCCGACTTGATACAGACAGATTAGTAAGGTTAGTTTCACCAACTGAATTTTCTATTCAAATTCGTTAACTTGTTAAGAATGGGAGATCATGAATCCAACGAACAGTTATTTCGAAGGACGTACAAAAATCTCTGCTCTTATCTATTTACATGATCAATAACTGCACATTAAATTAAGTGCAGCAAAAGTATGCAAATGAACAGATGTGTAGTCAACTTCATATACACAAAAATTTCTACACTAGACATGTGTGCGGACGGACTTACCTTCGATAAATGTTCGAAGTATTTTTGTTCAGCGTCTTGATATTGAGATTTTTCAATCCAAACACGTTCAG
>JANTFA010137533.1:0-18477 GCA_026413405.1 Phytosciara flavipes
GAAATGAGTTCAAATTCAACCATTTCTTTTATCAATTTTGTTATTGTGTTGTCTCGAATGAAATTGCAAAGTTGATCTTAAATGAATTTTGTGATCAGAAAAAAAACCGGCGCTTGATTATTCTTCTTCAATCCAAACTGAAAATAATTTGTTTTGATAACTTTTGAGCAAAATTATATTCAAATGTATGACGACAGTCCATCGAAACTAAAGAAATATTTTTGTTTATCAAGCATCATAGACCGCACGTACATCGAAACACATAATATTTTGTCTTGTTGTCGAAAATATTTTGTTATTGACAAATTTAGATTTCAGTTGTATCCTAAACAACATTCTACATCGACTAAGCATTAAAAAACCATCACACTTATCGCACACTGGCGTCACAGATATTCGAAGCTTTGATTCTACTCTAGTAGAAGAACTTTTATGTAATTCAGTAAGACAATCTATAAGTCACACTGTTAGTGTGCAATGTATCAACTTAGTTTATGGCACTAGTGCTAAATGTTTTTATTGAACTAGTGCAACGTTTCAATGACTGTTTTCTTCTATTCATTTGCAACCGGGAAATTTGATATTCTTGAAAATGCTAAAAACGTGGACCAAATAACGAAACCAATTGCTGTTAATGGTGTGCTGATCGTGAGTAGGACATACACCTGCGTAGTTGAACTCTTTCAACCGATTACATTCAGTATCTATGAAAATAATGTCGAACTTTGAAATTCGAATGATGCAACGCACCAAATAAATGACTCAGCTGTATTCTGAATAAAAGTTGTGCATCATGTTGCATATTGAAACATTCAATTATTGCAATCATGTAAGATCATCGGAAAATTATCAATGGAAACTGAGAAAATATGACACGCCCTCATTGATTCATAAGGGACAGTCTATAAAGGACGTCCACAATTTTCGGGGAATTTTCAGTCCATCTACCTTTCTCTGTCTGCACTTTTATAATTATTACTAAATGTCACACTTCGTCATTCACCTTCCCCGTCTTCTGCTGACATTTTTCGTGTACGGACCCCTAAGTAGATGTATAGGATTAATTTTCTTTCGATATCTATTACCTATACTGGCTGACGCTCACTAAACCGTGAACAAGCATGTAAAATAGATGACATAATTACTTGTAAGTTAGGAACCATCAATCGTAAATGACGTCACGATTTTTCAGTGTTGCCGTCAGACTTAAATGGTCAATACTTAGATAGTGAGCGGTGTCAAATGTATGATCGACTTCCAACATCTTTCCCTAGTTGGGAATTCAGCCATTCATTTGATGCTCAGAAAGTGCACACTTTTCGAGTTTTTTATTTCGTCGTTGCTATGACAAAGGAGTGCATTGGAAAAAAGAGGTCTCGTTCCTTGATTACAACTTCCCTTCCAAAGGACCTGCAACGCTCAAGTTTTGGTGATCGATTATGGAAGGATCAAGCTTCGTTCAGGCTAAATTTGATTCAAATTGGTCATGCAGAAGCGGAGTTATAGGCCATCACTTTTAAGGCTCGAAACCAATACGCTCCTGTGTAGTGAGAACGACGATTTGCATAATCGCAACACTGAAAAAGCGTGACGTCATTTACGGAAGGCTCCAATAATGTTTTGGTTTGCGTAATTACTTAACTGTCTTCGGCTCTCGCAATGCTCGCACTTGCCAAAGCAAGAAACTTGCAAGGAAGAACGTAAAATACTAAAATACTCCCAAGGGAAATCACAGTGATCGTATCGTATCACAGTAAATATCTTCTGCATGCAGTCACATTCAAAACTGTAGTGAATCACTGGTAAAAATATGTTCATTTTGACAAGGCTGGCGTTCACAGCTCGAGCCGAAAGCGAGAGATGCAACACATAACAGTTTCTAAACCTATAGAGGAAATGAAATATCGTCGCTCATTCCAGGCGCACTCTGAAGAAAATGACATTCCTTTTATGCGAAGAGACTCTTTTTTAAGCGAATTCTACTCCGGAACTTACATCCGGCTCGTGCTAAAACGGTCACCCGCTAAGAAAAACCTTCTTAGCATGCGTTAGAAAAAATACTTATCGAAATCAGTACATAGTTCATCATAACCGCTCAGACCCCCCGGAAATGAGATTCAACGTAACATGATTTTCCGGTGGTGTATAGCTAGTTAAGTTATCTATCAGCAATAACAAGACAATGTTCGGACAAATAAATGTTACATTCGTAAACAAATGATGTTTTAAAGATCGAACAAATGCCACATTTATTACAGTGAAATTGTGAAATGACATTGAAAATGAAAATACTTTAAAAGAACATGCCAATATCTTGTTTGTTTATATGTAGCCCCAAGTATAAATGTGTGTAAGTATATGTTAGGTATCAATGCGCCAATAATAAAAATAGTTCGATACACGATGAATAATTGGTCCGAGAGTTTCAAAAAATAGAAAACAATTTTCAACTTTTTGTTTTGCTGCTTCGAACAGCACAGCATTTTGAAATGTTTGGAAATTTTTGTTTTTGTTTTCAGTCAACAGCGGAAACAACATCATTGTGCAAAGAACCCAATTTATTTTGGTGTTTTAAGCGTAAATCGAAGATAAAAAAAAGAAAATTGAAAATTACTAATAACTTCGGTTGTACCCTAAATTTCCATTCGTTGTATTTCAGGACATTGTTATTGGCGCGTTTCGCAAGTCCTTCTATATCGCCGGTCTGTTTGGCGGGTTGTGAAATTCAACAATTAAAAAAGAAAAAAATTCTATGAGAAATGTGATAATGAAGTCAGTTGCGTATCAGTCTGACAACAAAATGAACAATAAAATTATATGGCCCAGATTCCATTGAGTCCATTGAGTTCGGAGAATTTTGTACAAAAATTTCATCGCAATTCCTTTTCTTGTTTGCAAAATCCCAATGAAATTTTGTGAAATTCTCCGATGTAGACATGAACAGGAGCTCATGGAATTGACCATATAATCGTATATCATGATCGCAATCTCGTCAATTAAAATCACAGGCAGGCATCAAAATGAAAAAAGGTAAGGTTCTCGTTGAATATGCAACACAGTGCATGATTAGCGTAATATAATTGCGCACAGAAACTGAATCATTGAAGACAATTGGAAAAGAAATTGTTCGTGTGTGCGTACGGTTTGATTTGACTCATTTCCTTACCTCAATACGCCATGAGAATAGTAGTTCAATCGCTATCTTATGCGAAAAGTTGTATACAACTTTCCGCATGAATCACAGCGATCAAAATAAAATACGTTGGATGCTGGGAACAATTTATGAGACTCGCGAACTCACTTGTGTGTTTAAAGCAACACACGTTTAAGCATTTTATTTTGACACTCGCCCTCGGCTCGTATATGTAAACTTTACACTCTTGTCAAAATAACAGTTTCCAAAGTGAGTTGCTTTAAACACACAAGTGAGTCCGACTCGTATCACAAAATTGATCCGTAATGTAATGAATGTTGCGAAAGTAATTCATTACACGAGGGGAACCATTTTGTGATAAAAGCAAACTCACAAGTGTGTTTTCGCCCTTGGCTCGGATATGTAAAATCTACAAAGACAGTTACCGAAGCAAGTTGCTCAGAAACGCACAAGTGAGTTTTCGTTTGCCATAAAAATTTTTCCGAATAAATGAGTTACGCAGCAGCATCCAATGTAGTATGGTTTACTGCCTGCCATATGCGAAAGTTGAATGTTCCACATTTGAATCATTCCGCAAGGGGACATATTGCTATGGTTCGACTTTCGCATGGAGCAGACAGTAAAAGTGAGTTTTGCTTACGATGAATCGAATAATGACATTTCTAGCGAGGCAAATGTTGCACTTTCTCTCCCGTGTGTGAAGTAAATGAAACTTTTCTCATTTGAACTGTCACTTTGTTTATGTTTTCGAAAATGGTATGGCGAAATGATGTTTTCGGGTCAGTAGAGGAAAAAAGTAAATAAAACCGTGCACACATGGGAAACGTTGTGTTTACCGAGGGGCAGGGACTATTTTCGAGTAAATTTTGAAGAAATTTTGGGAAATTCCGTTTGAAAGTTCGAGTAATTTAAGAAAATTTATGAAATTCAGTCTCTGCCGAAGGGAAAAGGTAGGAAGTTCCATGGAAGAAAATAGCAAACTCCAACTTGAGCAAAACTTCAGCTCTCGCAAACATCACTCTTGTTGGAATTTCATATTTGCTACCCTCGGTGAACAAATAACTATTTTCAGTTCATCTTTAGCTCTGACCGGACGCTCTGCATATAATTTGGAAAACATTTCAATTTTGATTGCTATGGCAAATGCAAACAATCAAAATCGAAAAATGTATTTTTAGAATTAATTAATGGACGCACTAGCCGAGTGCAAACCGAATGTTTATAACTCTTTTTGCCAATCTAAACCATTTCATAAATTATCTATGGGAAAACGATTACGATTATACCAAACCTTTAGATTATAAATATTGACGAGACCGATAAAAGTTAAGTGTAAAAATATCTGAAGTGAATATTACATTGGAGGATTCCATTAATTTTACGTACAAACGTGACCGATTCTAATTTCGAGTCTTTATAAAAATAGCAAAACTATAAAATCGAAAGATCGATTTCGAGTGGCGAAAGTATCTGTGCCATTGAAGAAATGTCCAATCGAAACAACAACAACAAAAAGTTGTGCAGAATCAAATGGAAGAAAAAATTAATTTCCATAAATTCATAAGTGGAGCAAATATCACATTCACTGTCATGTCAAAGTCGAATGTGTGTATTAAACGACCACATTCGTAATTGTATCATTTAAGTTCTTACAATGCCACACCATAGTGCCGCACGATAATAGGAAGAGAATTGAATAGTTGCGAATGTATCAAAATCTATCTAACAACAAACGGAATGATGGAATGCTCTCTGTGTAATATTCACTTGATGTTTGGAGGAGTGTGTGGTGGTGGTATTCAATATTGTGTAGAGTGTAAAAGCACGTCAAATTTTCAATGTCATTTTTACATTTTGTTTCACATAAAATAGAGCCAACTGAATGAGATTCCTTAATTTCATTGACAATTCCTCTCGCTTTGCTAATTTTGTTTGCAATTCAATTTTGAATGTAAGAGGGAAATTCATAGAAACTTTTGCCGAAATCTATCGTTGAGCAAACTGGTGGAAGTGAAAATTGAAATTAACGAACAAAATTTCAACAGCTTGTTGAGTAACCAAACTTATCATTGCGAAAGCTTCATTAAAAAAAGCCCATCACAACAACAACAAAAAATTCGATGAGAATTCAAAAAAATAACAGCCAAAAAATGTAAAGTTAAGCAATTACACTGATCACAAATTAGTAAAAATCTAGACTCAAAATCAAAAAAACTCTGCTTTTGATCTTGCAAATCTCGTCTGTAAATTAACAAAAAAAAAATCAATTTGCTTGAAACAACAACATCAACATCAACAACAAAAAACACTTTTCTTTCCGTAACCAATTTTCAATATTTTTTCTTAAATATATCTAAAAAGGTATAAGTGTGATCGGAAAGTTCTCTTACAGTGCTCACCTTATCTTTTTTGTCTTGTCTGGCGTATGGGAAGCATGGAATGACAGCGGTGACACGCGACGCTGATGCTATTTTGCATGCATTTATCATGATCAACATTTCCATCAGGTTGTCGTTGATTTCACCGGATCCGGACTGTACAATGTATACATCTTCGCCACGAACGGATTCGCCGATTTCGACACTAAAGCGATGGGAAAAAGGAAAGAAAGAAAATGTTGTCATTAATTTTGAATGTAAAAAATTGCACAACATTCTTATGCGGAAAAGGGATGTGTAGCACTAGCGAATCATAATAAAAATAACATATCGTTCATTAAACTTCAATCCTAAGGTCGGCCGATTTTCTCAAAGCTACATACTGAAGAAGTCTTGCCAAACAGCTGACGGCTGACACCACTTTTCATACAAAAATTTCACAACGTCATACAAACTCGGCTGTGGTGGTTTCTCTTTTTGTATTGAAGGTGACACAATTTACCTGAAAAATTGGCGGATGGCAAAACCTCCTCAGTATATAGCCTTGGTTTCGCTCTCCGCTTACGTGACATTTCAATGTTTCGTCAGCGGCTAGAAACCGGAGTCAAAACTGTGAATCCAATTAAACATTTTGAAGATGTTTCTGATTTTCAACTTTTTCAAAAAGCCTCATCGCAAAACTATTTGAGAGCTGATTGAGTCTCATTTTTTTATACAATTCGCTAACGTCATAACCTCCAATTTCTGATTTAATCTATTCATAATGACGGGTAGAAAACTAAGAATAAATTGTCTGTCGCTTGTTATACTTCATTTGCATTTTATCATCTGCTCAATTGAGAAATCGTTCGTCATCAAGACTCATTAATTGATGTTCAATAAAACATTTACAATTTGCCGTCATATCAGTCTAACGATAGCGTTATGGTCGCCGTCTTTTACAATGAGCTTGAAAACAAATCGATTTGTAGGTACGAAAGGTTTCATTTGGAAATAATATTGATGAAATCGGTGGAGCCTTCTAGGTGATGATTTTCTTTAAGCCGAAGACAGACGAGCCACTTCCCGTTGATACGACAACAATGCTGCGATTTCTGTTGTAATCGGACATTCACCACAGGCCAAACAAAGGAAAACGCAGCAAAATTATCTATCCCACTGACAATCAACGCAAAATTGCTCGTGTTTCTTCAGCTTTAGGACACAGAAAAGTTTTGCGTTGCTGAGGTGGAAAACTAACCGGCGACTTCTCTTGAAAACCGATTCTCACCATACCCGGCTAAACAAAAGGTAATACATCAACGAACAATTGCTTGCCTGTTCCTATCTTTACATACAATGCAAATATTCAGCAGAAGACAAGAAACCTTAAAAGAAGTTGCGTTGCGTTTATATAATATCAAAATCAATCTATACATAAAAATGTTATGCCAAGCTAAATGACAATTGCCCACGTCATTACTTAGAAAACACGCTCAAATTCTATCGATCAAATAAGTGGTTGTTATCACCGTACCCAACCCATACATATACCCAGCACATCATGTCACAGGTCAACAAAATATACAAAGTTTGCGTCCGTCGTTGTTTTTTGACCTAAATTGAGATGTTTGTAACATAACATAAACTCGTCTGAGTAGAAAAACATATTATTTTGAGAAAAAAATGTGTCGATGAAGGTTGGAACGAATTTGAGAATTAGATTAAGAAACTGGAAAGACTTTTTCGGATAATTCTTTATCAAACGAATGCTGTATTGGAATGGTCTTGTAGAGATGTTGCCCCATATAGATATATCTATCATGAGCTTCAAGTTTTGAAAAGATGAGCAGTGCTAGGGCATTTGCATAAAATGTTGGCGCTCGTTAAATGTTACAGTTCAAAAGATTTTTACAAAGGATCCTTGAATGGATTTTTCGCAAGTTTGTTTGGGCTGAAAATCACACAGTTTGTCTAGAATACAAGGATCTCTGTGGATCTACTTTTTGAAAATTTTGTGGGCCACTTTACGAATCTTGTAGACCTTCACTCAAATTGGGAACCTTGCAAATGACTAGAAATGTTAAATGAAATGAGAATAGGTCTGTTCCATCGTACGGTAAAAAAAACGATTTTCGACAAACCGAAAACCAACATAAGCGCAACTAAAACAAATCCACTTGGACGAAACTTCAAAGTAAGTTCTGTTAGCGTTTTTGTGGATGACAATTGACCTTTTCGACGACCTTGGAACAGAAGTCAACGAAAATAATATTGCGAATGACGCCGGCCGGAGATTCAGACTTTTCGTCGTAGTCAGGCAGAATTTATGTAAAGTAGAAACGGCATATTTAATGAGTTATTGTATGGTGTTGACAATGAACACAGTCTGTCTGTACAATCTAATTTGTCAGCCGCCGAAAATGTGCCTGAAGCTTTTGCACCTACGACCTATCTATTTACCTGAGTAGCGACATTTTTGATCGAATAGGATATCTTAACTTGCTGTCAAATCAGATGTATAGATCCGTCATTTCGTAGTTTTCCGATGAGCGGCTGTACGTTACGACGAACATATAAAAAAATCAGTGCATTCTAGAGGCACACCGTGAAACGATTTTTTGTTCAAAATATTATTCTGAATGGATGGAAAATAACTTGCAAAAAGTTCGACTCTCCATTGAACTAAATCTCTCTGAATTGAGCATGGACTTGGGCAGTTTATTTATGAGCTTGGGAATTCAAATTATGTGCTTGGGAATTTTATCCATGTACATCTCATTCATGGACTTGGTCATGTTATTGAAGGGCTTGCGCATTTCATTCATGGGTTATGAGTGGTCATTTTTCATAAAGAGTTTTGGACATTGGGCTGAGGACACAAATTTCGTACGCCCACTCATATCTAATCTAACTAATTAGCTCTTCAGCATACGTACGCACATTTCAAGACTCTACATTTATGTCAATATTTACACAAATGATTTTCTCGAATAGATATTTCCTTCCTTGATCAATTCATCTCGATTAGCTACGAATTTCTGTATACAAAAGGCAGAATAAAAAAAAATCTTCCACTCCAACACAATTGAATTCAAAATCCGAAAATAGATGGCAAAAGCACACCTGCTACGGACTCTATAACCGAAAGATTGAATTTGTGGTACGAAAAACATTTTCATGTTCCATCAAACGACGACGAGAAGAAGAAGAAGAGGCAACAAAAAATCTCCTCTGAAACCTCTGTGTGTGCGTCTCGCATAATATATCAGACGAAATGTTTGTAATGCGTATGAGGATGGTTTATGTTGTGTTTTCGTACCCATCATCAGCATCATCATCATAATACCTGTTTTTTTTTTGCGTGTACAGAGACATGCATGATCACAATAATTATTCGAATCGAACCACATGTGTGTGCCCAAAATAAAATAGTTTTTACGAGAGAAGACAAATTCTAGTCGAATTCATTCACTAAAAGTCGGAACGTATAGTGCGGCGCATTATTTCTGATATCTATACAATGGAAATATATAAAAGTCGATTTAAATACATCATTGACCTCGAAATGGTTTCATGTTTTATACTAATCTGTCTCTGTACTGTACATATAGACGCTAAATTCATTGCCCCAAAAGTTTTGTATTATGTTTAGCGGCATATAGACATGGTAGACGAAAGTCAACCAGCTGTTTTAATTGAAAGCAATATTTCTAAGCGGCCAATTTAAATCGAATTAATTGCAAATTGACGACACAGCCGTACTGCTGCCAAAGAATCAAATAAATTTTTTTGACTAAATCCACTGATGACAATAAACGTGGTATACAAAATAATAAAAGTTTTATATGAGGCATTATTACATCACATTTGATATGACCCGATAGATGGGTGATGGAAAAGTTGTCACGTTTCTTTGGATAAACACAAACGTTTGTTGGATGATTTGTCGGAAAATAATTGGCCAATTCATTCGAATTAATTAATTAATCGGACGGAAATTTGATCATGAAAATGTGCTTCCGAATGAGACACAGAGAAAAAACCGATTTGAGGTTAATTCATGCAACTCATTTTTCCCCGTTCCCATACAAATAACACCTAAACGATTTATGTGTAGTCTCGCATACACTTTGATGTATCCATTTTTTTCTTTTCTTATTTGCAAGCCTCGAGGCAATATTAACATCCAATCTAATTAACATCAATAAATCAAATTCGCCGAACACAGGAGCGAAAAAAAATTGTATATCGAAGCAACAGCCAAAAAAAAACACACCACACACAGAAATCACACACTCACCATGTTTCCAAGTTACTGAATTTCTTTGTAACAACCTTTCCCAGATCGATACCAAGACGGTCAACGATGCGTTGGGCCAAATCCGGGTGCGACGTTCCCGAGAAGACTTTGATGTTCGGCATTCTCGATTGTATTTTGAGAACACTTGACTTTTCCAAGTTATTCCGTATTAAACTTTTAGCGCGAATCGGGTTAGCACTACGAACAACTGGCATCACATAGAAATCTAGAAGAAAATTTTGAATTCGTTTTCGCAAGACCGAGTCAAGTGTGTGTAAAAATGAAATGGAATTATACGAATGATAACGAATGCGGCCGTTGGTTGGAAAGGGACGACGGTATGTTGTGGGGATGTGTGTATATGATAATCACATTTTTGTGTTTCAAGTGTTGGTCACAGTAGTTGTCAGAGAATATTTCCATATGTCATTCACACGGCATGTCTGTTATAAAATTTCGGATCAATAATCTCCACACACCATACCACCACGAGATGGAACATTTTCGTGTGTCTGTATGCATAATATCAACCGTCAAAATGACATTTGAATAATGATGGGTGATAGAAAATAATGCCCCACAGATTGATGACCACATCATTCTTGTCAGATTATAATTATTTTCTGCATAATGTTACCTGTTACTTCATGCAATATTTACGCTTCGATTTGAAATGAATATTTTCTTGTCTGCGGCTCACCGGTAGACTTCAATATCAACAAATATTATGAAAACAAAGCCGTCAATATCGGTATCTACACTATCAGGCGTTGCAAATGATGAACACAGTGACTTTAGTTAGTGTGGCACGCACGTGTTGATTGCTTAAGTGCATCGAATTTTTGTTTTCCTGAAGATGGTACGGTTGTAAAAGGTTTTCAAAATAGTGGAGGGGAGAGTGAGAAGGTGATATAAGTATGTGATAAAGCCATCCATACATGACAGCCATGTATAGACGCGTTGGAATAGTTTCAGATAAGTTTAGGGTTTGGTAATTTTATTCGAAGGTGAATAAAATGATTGAAATGAATGGAATAAGGGGCCGTTCATAAATGACATCACGCTGTTAGGGTAAAGGGAGTGTTCAAAAACACGTGGTTTCTGCAATGTACTTGAAAATGAAGTAAAAGATTTTGCATCACATGCTAAAGGTTGTACTTTGAACGGAAGAAGTAATTTCATTTTGGTAGTTTCTTGTAGTTTCTGGAAGTTGAACTAAAAATATTCCATTTTCTAAATAGGTCTGTTCCAAGGCCTTTTGTAACTTCAAAACGTCATCCACACACGACATGGTTCTGTGATTGACGTACTATGGAGCAAAGGGGCCATCTATAAATCTCGTCCTCAATTTTTACACATTTAAAGACCCCTTCCCTCCTTGTCCGCACTTTTCCTGTACCTTTTATAGCACGCAGTTCACACTTTCATTGTACCCTTCTCCTCTTCAGAGAGGATGGGATTTATGGATAATCCCAAACCTATTTAGAACAGGTCAGCTTTCAAATGTCAGAGTCGAGTAAAAATGTCACAACAGAGTTAACAGAAAAAACTGTATGAAGACTTCAAACAAAATGGGAACTTCAGGTCATAAATCACGTCAAAAGTACAGGGGGAATAGATCTGAGAAACAAAGGAATTGCTGCCTTTTCTATTATTCTGAGCGATAGGGGTTTCTGAAAATTCTAAGAAACTGCTGACGTGATTTGTGGATGTCCCCTTTCAATAAAAAAATAATTTGGATTCGGCTCAAAGTCATGTTTTACCTGAATTATCTAGGTTAAACTATGTTGAATTCAGTGAATTTAGCCCACTCAGTTTAAGCTCTTCTTAACGTGACTGAACTTGAAATCTGATTGTATTAAAACGGGTTCAAGCTGTCAAGTAATGTTAGAGCCAGGCGCCAGGTGGATCAGTCGGTATAGCATTGGACACTTACGCCAAGCATTCGATCCATGAAGCGAACAATCCTGCCTAGCTTTTTATAATCACTAGGTGATTCGATTCGCTATAAATCATTAACACAGCTCCGTTTATTGACTACTTTTATCCAGGTAGTTCTTATAATCCACATCGACCACACATACCGTTACGTCACAGCCTTGACTATATTGTTCCACATATGATTGACAGATGGAAGCTAACATATGCTACATACCAGGTCGAAAAATTCTTGGATTTTAATTAGAATGAATACATACAAACAGGCCCTTCGAGGCCAGGGTGTGGGGTTTGTCATGTTCAATTATCCTAGTCATCCTAACTTAGTCGAAGCTACTTTTGTATGTGCAAACTTCAAGCAATTGAAATCTGAACTGCCATTAGGATAGGTGAATTTGTAGATTCGCCATTTCACCATCAAATGTGATGTGTCAGCCGACTATCTTACTGGTTAGACACAGGCTTCGTGATCATCAACACAACCTGCTTTTTGAATAACCTTTGTTTATGCAAGGCTGTGCACTGAGAAGGTCTTGCCATTCAGATAATCGGCTGACATTTTCACATTCGATGCAAAAATTTCACCCCGTCATACAAACTCGGCTGTGGTAAGTTTTTTGTATGTGAAAGTCACACCGAGAGTGGGAGGGTAATGAGGAATCTCGCGCCGGCACCATTCACAATGATACACAAAGTGACATTTTCCTTAAACAAAATGTGTCATTTCGTGTGTCATTGTGAATGGTGTTGGCGCGAGATTCCTAGCAGCCGTTGCAACCTAACAAAGTCTATTTTTCTTGTGTCCAACGTAACAAAAATTATATTCACCCGAAAGTAGGAATCCGCGAGTTTATGTGGGTTTGCGTTACCTTCAGTGTTTATATACTTTGGGCTTAACTGGTTTTCGCCAAGGCTGTATGCTGTTGTGGAGGTTACCTCGATCGCTATTTTATTAGGTATGCGGGAATACACCACCTTTGTTGATTTTACTTTTAAAAAAATTCACCATATCATCACGACTACGCGTCGTCGCGACGATAATCATTACAGTAGGTGAATTTTTCGTATGAAATCCGCCATACTATCGTCAGATGTTGGGTGCAACGCGCGTACCTGTATCGAGGTGACCTTCTACAACAGTAACATAGCTCTGGTTTTCGCTCTATTTAAACACCTGACTATCTTTTGTAAAAAGACTCAAACATATCACATTAGTTGCCTCTCTAAATAGAGATGCGATTCCAACAAATCGCTCTTGATGAAAAAATACAAGAGCGGTGGCTCCCTGTCCTCATGCCATTTTCAACATTACGAACACATCGTACCCCCCACAGAAAGCGACTGTCATTCACAATCTATGCATTTTACGTTTTTTGTTGTTTTTGTATGCCTTTTCGTGCATGATAATCGAAATATATTTTAATAATTGAGTAAATTTACGTAAAATCTGGTTTTTTAACAAATCTACAATGTAAACGATGCAAATTAACGCCACTGCGCCAATTAAAATCAATTAATGTTTGATCATTTCTGTTTCAGATTGTCAAACAAAGTGTGAAAAATGGCGAATATGGCAGTTTCCAGGATCAAGAGGGAGTTTAAAGAAGTGATAAATAGCGAAGAGGTAGGATCATTGACTATTCATTCAAACGTAGTATCCGCCTTTGGCGATTCAATTTAAGTCATCCCAATTTTTTTTTGGCATGGCTTATTGACACAAAATATTTTTTTCTCTTTTGTGTCGATTATTTTGGTTATGATACTAATGTGCTGTTGACTGATTATAGTGTTCACATAGGTACACAATTTGACAAAACAAAACTTATATAAATCGCACACATTTTTTACCTTTGTTCGTACACTCGGTCCCGTTGTCATTTTCCATGTCTGTTACGATTTGGCCCCTGTGGCGTGTCGAAAATTTAGCACAAATTCAATTTATTACGAAGGATCAAAACAAGTTTACGAAATGCATAAAAAAAGAACCTCTATGAACCGATTGATTTACGCTGTTCCAATGATTGCGATTGTGTAACAATTTCGATTTGTTCAAAACAACACTCTGACAGGGTTGTAGTCGGGGCCTGGAAGTTTGTGATAATATGTTGGAACAAACTAATTGATGATATTACACGCACACAGTAAATGAATATATGCAAAACAACCAGAGAGACGTTAGAGGGAGTGTGTGTTCAAGTAGATTTTACTTCGCACTCGTATTTTTACGTATGAAATTCGAATTGACGTTTGAGTCCTTGACCTATCGCGCTTATTAAAATGTCGACACGATAAAGTTATGATCCTTATCGTGTTCGGTAGAATTTGATTTGAGGGAAAACATTTCGTGCGTTAAAAGAATATCAAGTGATTACGGCGAGACAGGGTCTTCAAGGTCCCTAAGGCAATTCATTCCGAAACACAATTTAGGCAAACTGCATGAGAGACCAAGAGACTTGGATCTGTGGCTGAATCCGGAATGTCGTCACAATCTGTAGATGCCATCCTTAATTAACGAACAATAAGACACGACTTTCTAATGTCTCAACCCTCTTGAGTTTAGATCTTGACTGACTAATGTTGCTTCATTGAAGAATTGAAAACTTTTCTTCAGCAGTCGCGTTTACACTTAAAATTTTGCTGACCTTGCTACACATTCTCTGTTTATTATTCCGAGAAGTAAACATTTCACAGCAATGAACAGTTGAATAAGTCGAGATGTTAAGAGGTTCAAGAAATTAAATAACGACGGTCGTTCAACGGTCTTTATATAATACGCACTTTGTTACGAAAGACACAAAACAAAAACAGCAAAGAGAGTTCGCCAGACGCATGTAAGCAAATAGTCGTTTACGCTTCTTGAACTATTTCCTAGGTCAGCTGTAAGGGGGCTACAAAAGTGTGGTTTCAGATAGGTTCGGTGCTGACTGATCATTGTTTTCGTAACATGACGAGTCTAATAGAATTTGATCTTTGTGAAATCAGACATAAGAACTCCATTATGTCTCCGACATTAGTACTCTGCTTTCTAGCATAAACTAAACATTAGAAATATTCGGAGGTCAATGCAATCGAGACTCTGCACTCTTTTCGTTAAGACACAGGTCACGTTTCCTTGGTGTGAGTAACAACACACAACACGTTTAGTCGAATCGAATACAGGTATGCGAATTTGGAGGCGTTTTGACGTTTAGGAGTGTTCATGCTAATAGCAGTGCTATGGCTCCGTACAGTACGTGAATAGTCAGACGCTTATTGTTCTTCCATTCACGAAATTATCTACGAAAGAACAGTACGTGCCCTCACTCATGTCCGAAGATAGACACACTGATCCCATACTTAACTTCAATTAGACATGCTTCTAAGCCTGAATCCCCAATCCTCATTCGTATATATTGTGAATCAAGTCTAGGTAATTACAGCTTGAAATTTCTTACTTCCTCAGATTGTTCAATGTTCGATCAAAATAGAATTAAACAATGACAGCTGGACTGATTTACGTGGAGAAATTGCTGGCCCACCAGATACACCATATGAAGGTGGCAAATTTTTATTGGAAATAAAAGTACCCGAAACTTATCCGTTCAATCCGCCGAAGGTAACGTGATTCCCTCGAATATACTCGAAAGACATTTCACTAAATTCTTTCGTTCATTTTAGGTTCGTTTCAACACCAAAATTTGGCATCCGAATATCTCTAGTGTAACGGGCGCTATTTGTCTCGACATTTTGAAAGACAATTGGTAAGAGCTATTGGATTCAGTTGCACCGTAGCCTTGAACCAAATTTTTCTAAAAATAATTGTCATTAGGGCTGCTGCAATGACATTGCGAACAGTTCTGTTGTCACTACAAGCCCTACTCTCAGCTGCTGAGCCAGATGATCCACAAGATGCTGTGGTTGCATCGCAGTTTAAAGAAAATTATGAAATGTTTGCCTTGACGGCTAAACACTGGACGAATGCTTACGCAGGCGGTGAGTAAATGCTTCTTTTTTTCTTAATTTCATTGGATTGAGTCAGAGATAACGGTGATGTTCACGATATTCAACTAATTAGCTGGAGACAAATGAAATTAGTCAGTCAGAATTACTCTAACTGCAACTTCATAACTAGCGACGTGAAGGAGACTTAGTTCAAATTCCTCTTTCGTTGACAGTATGAGCTGACAGTAGAACAAATGAATAAATTCAGTTATGAGTTAGGTCTCCTTCGTGTTGCTGTGTGTAACTGCAGTAACTCATCGACACGGAGGAGACACAATTCAAATTCCTCTTTCCTTAGCTGACAATAGAGCAGAGGAATAATTTGAGTTAGGTCTCTCTAGCGTTGCCATGCGTAGCTAGAGTTGTATGTTTAGCTAGCTGCAGCAATTGGTTCGAATATTGTGACGAAAATTACAAACATTAAGAATGAACAGATCAACGAAAACATTTTCCTCACTTTCTCTAGGTCCAAATCTAATCGTCGATTGTGATCAGAAAATTCAGCGTTTAAAAGACATGGGAATAAGCGAACTGGAAGCGAGGGCCGTACTGTCAAAAGAAAATTGGAATTTAGAAAAGGCCACTGAAAATCTATTCAGTTAGCTCGTTTGTTGGCTCGTTTTGCATTACGGTAGAGTGTTTGTTTTCTATTTAAGGTTTATATCAAAAACAAAAAACAAAATGAACGTGGGGGTGAGGAGGAGAAGAGAAAGAGTTTAACGCGGTTTACAAGTTTGTTTTTTCTGTTTGAATATTGTTACAGTCGCTCGTGTAAAAGGAAACGCTAGTAATTTTGATAAAGAAAAAAAAGGAAAATTTTTGGGTTCAGAAAAAAAAGTGGAAGAAGAAGATTATGGAAGAATGGAAAATGATTAATGGCCCGATGACTCGGTCATTCTTTGTAAATAATTTTTTGAAGAAGAAATAAATTCAGTTCTGTAGATATAATAAAGAAGACGAAGAAGATGAAGACGTTTTGATTGAATCGTAATTAATTATTATTAGAAAACTGATAGACTTTGAATGCGCTATTAATGTTGATATGAACTTTGTAATAATGTGGCCGCAAAGTCAAATAAGTTAAGTTCTTGTCATTTGATAACTCTTTTTTTTAAATCTACAGTTTCTTGTTTGATTCCATCTGGATTTGTTTATTCATTTCAATAAAATCATTTTTTCTAAAACTTAAACACCGCCGACTATTTCATCTGATGGTAACTTTGCCGAAGAGTGAAGACAGGAATAATTGCTGAACAAAGAAAGGTAAAATTAAGTCTCTTGGAAAACATTTAGCTACTGCAGAAGAATGATGTGATAGGTGTGGAGAATTTATAACATTCTACGTCTAGTCCCATAATGGAGCCATTCATAAATTGCGCACGCTCAAAATCACGAATTTCAGACTACCCATCCCTCTTGCACGCCAAAATGTATGGCGTAATTCTGAAAAATGATTGAAGCGGACGCCTCCTCTTTCAGACCAATATCTCTTCTGCATAGAAAGCTTAGTGGTAGTCCTTTTTTAAGCCACAAGCCATGGGTATTTTCACACTCGGCCTACTGCTTACAGTGACAATCTACACACCTAATGCCTAAAAATGCATTTATCTACTGCAATTCTGAAATATTCACAATTGGTACCCCTGTTCTGGTATTTTAATGCCATACACTTGCGCATGGTATTTGTTTTGTGTCAATTTGTACGCTAGTGTTAGCAACATGTCAATAAATATCGGCAACATCACATCTATCGCGCAACCTCTATTTACTAACTAATTAGCAAAATAGCTATTATCATCCGGTTGAAAAAATTACTGACACATGCTGCATGCGTCGAAACCCGTACTTTTTATGATAAATGCGCTTCCATCGACGCCATATTATAGAGTGAAAAAAGGCACTACATAAAATCTTTAGACACCTCGTCCTCTCCTTAAGGCGTGACGTCATTTATGTATGGTCCCAACACACATCGGAGAACTTGAAATAACAACAGAAAGCTTTCGTGTATTTATTGACGTCGGCTTCACATCGACAAGATATTGGGTCTCTTCGATCTCCTTGATACAGAATCTTTAAGAGTTGCAGTTGAGCTCCGTCTTGGAATCGGAACTTAAGTCTACAGATTTTGCCGTTGTGGTCAACTATCCGATGAACGAAGACGCCATGGTCTCTGATGCAAGTAAAGTGCACGGCAAACTGCACTTTACGCGAGTGTTCATGGCAGTCAAATAGGAGTGGTTCCAAGTTTTTATTTTGCAGCACGACTCGACATAATGTTTTTTGTGTCTCAAATCGACTTATATTTATTGAGGTATTGAGGATGCCAAAGTTCTGGAACTGAATTCGTTAAAAATATTCACTTTACTAGTGAAAACTCTTTCCCCCGCCCGTAAAATAAAACGCCGTACTTTACACGAGAAGCCCTCGGATACTTTTACTCATCTGGATTTGAGATATCGAATTCCTTCACTAGGAACACAATTTCCTCTATCGTGCGTTGGAAATGAACGACGAAGTCTCGATACACTTACTCACTCGATAGAGATAAGTAATTTCGGAAATGGTTGGGCTTTTTTTGTGGATGCTGTTAAAGTAATGACAATCTTGGAGACAAGGTTCTCTTCTTGCATTGATATTACTGATGTTTATATGCTTGCAGTTTATGAATGGTTTCATCGGAGTACATTGAAGAAGTGAATTCGACGGGTAATACTTGACTGACCAAAATTTATACAGTCGAA
>JANTFA010137534.1:0-12698 GCA_026413405.1 Phytosciara flavipes
TGCAACGCAACGCCATCTAGGTATCATTTCTCTGGTCTTAACCTGTTGTAAACAACCTTGTCTGGACCGACAGCACTGAGATGTACATCATAAACAATGTGCATAGTGAAATATGCTATCGCTAGATGTGAGAGCGTCAGCTCGAGACGACGCGTTTCATATTATGTTTTGAGTAAATGGCGCTTCACTCAAATGAAATGTGCACTCACATTGCCCAATCACGTAATAGTACACTACGTCAGTGTATTCCAAATTTCAATTTGGACGAGTGAGAAGGTGAAAACCCGACCCGAAGCGGAAGTTCGTATACCCATTCGCTCAAATAAAATTGGCAACCACGAACGTAATGCAAACAACGAGACTTCATCACTTACTCAATCGTAACAATAGATTACTATACCAAGGAAGTAATTTGATATTTCGTGTCCGCTGTTACTTTTACTCATCGTGATACGAAAATCTAACTATTTCCCGTGGGTATTATGCTACTCGTGAGGGAATGACCTCCCTTGTAAAGAAAAAGTAATTTTTTTTCTTTTTTTCGTATTGCCTTTTCGATTGCCATCGTAAAGGTAAAATGCATTTTCACAAAAATAGTCCCTGGCTTTTCGATGCATCGATAGTAAAAAGTCATTTTCTAATTTTGTAAATAATTCGCCGTCTTTCTGAGTATTAATATAAACAAAGGTAAAGGTCAATATTGTAAAAATAGACAGCGAACGCATAGTAGGAGCGTCAGTTAAATATAATACTTATACGTAAAACACATATCCGCGTTTTTGCTATGGAGCAGTGGTCACATCTTTTCAAATGTACTGTCTCTGTGTCCGATTTACGACAACAAGCAATTAGTCAAGTAATTTATTGGTAACAAGTTTGAGCAATTATATCGGAGAATATAATTAGCAAAAACCTGATTTCGCTATTAATTAATACAAAATGTTATAAATTGTCAGCATTTATAGAAACACAGAAACGAAATAAATCTATTGTCTGAATTCAAATGAGCTTCAATGTTTTGTGACGTAAATTAAATTGTGATATGAAAAACAAACTCGATACTCACTCAATATTAAAGACGATCGATTCAATACTACTTGTGGTCATACTATTCGATTGATACCGTTTACTAGTTTCATCTAATTAGATAATTCGTTTGAGATAGTACAGCATCATGTCAAAGGTTTCACAAGGTTCTAGGAATGGTTAGTCAGTTGTTATCGGTGATCGATTCCAGTTTGCCGCTAGCATACGTTTTTTTAGAGCAAAACGCACATTCACACTCAACCAACAAAATAACACGAGAGAAACTCAGGTTCAAATAAGTGAAGTACTAGATTTTGTACCAAAAGGAGTTTATAAAGATTTACAAAATACTGGAAGTCCTATCAAAAAAGATAGTCGCAAGGAATTTAATTCAAATTTGTTAAACAGACACCCAGAATTGCTCATTATACAGAAATGTCGGTCACTAAAGGTTCACACAACTGTGTTTCTGTACTACCATTCTCGGATATAGAATAAAGGAATTTATACTGAAAGTTGGAGGCAGAAATAGGCAGAACAAAACCCGAAATGAGTGGAAATGGAGATGACACATGGAGATGGAATGAAATAACAATGAAACAGACTTGCAATGACTGCTCGAGGGAGCATAGGCGAATCGTTTTTTACTAATTTCGTAAATTTAGCGACATCCATTTATACCGAATCGTTTCTGTGCTCAGTGCGACTACCCAAGTGAGTAAATTGGAAAATCGTTGAAATTCTACACTGTAACTCAGTGAAAATTGAGTAACAATACTTGAAACAAAGCCTTGAAAGGCAGAAAGCTTTGAATTAAAATAGGCTGCCCTCCGGGTGTTTATTTGTAGGTGACTTAATACAATTTTCGAGGGACGACTCACTTCTTGGGCCGGAATTCTAAATCGGAACAGAAAAGTCTAAGTGGGTCAGACCGGATCTAAATCGTATGGTTTCACGTTAACTAAATGAAGAAAGCTGGACATCTCAGAGGGCGGGAAATGCGATTTAGTCGATTCAGACCGATTTAGTCCAAAGAAGTGCGTCGCCTCGACAATTTTCTTCTTATAACAGGCTACTCGATTCGCACGATGTCTTCTATGTTGTTTTCAAGTGATACCTCCAATAAATGTTTCCTTTACTAGTTTCAAGGTCGAAAATACGCGTGGGCTCTTGGAAATTGGTCTCGCCATTTCGTAAATTTATTGCGAGATAGAGATTCTAAAACCGAATCAGATTAAAAGGTGAAAAGGCATAAAATGTATTTTAAAAGAACACATTCCTCGACTTAATAACTCTGTAATAACCGTTTGTGATCCGTAAATTTAAATATTTTTTCAAAATTCGATTGAGGTAAATTATTGAAACTGTGATATGCAGCTCATACATCAGCTAAAAAATGACGAATTTGAAATCACTCCCCTTCTCTCCCTGCATTTGGTATTGCGAAACAACCACTCATTCCTAACAGATCTAACCTAATTTTGAAATCTGTTAATGTCTTCGCTTTTCGAATGACAGAAAATGTTAACTCATTTGTGGTCCACCGGGTCGACCTTATTTATTATTATGCATTTATCGTGTACGAGATAAAATATTTGTCTCATTCAATTCGAACACATCTGAAGTTGAATCAAAGTCCTTGGCATTCAATTCACTTTGCCAGACTTTGTCATTGTTTCAAAAGTGTTCTGATGATTTCTGATATATAATTTTGCACAGAAGTGTCAACAAATTTCTTATCGAACAAAGCCGAGTGTCTAATGAATAAAAAAGGCACCGGCCGAATCTTATCATTCCACATTTATCTTGTACAATTTTTGTTAGAAAGAAATTGTTGGAAGAAGAAAAAACAAACGCTTACGTGAACATAGATAATTT
The DNA here is from genome assembly GCA_026413405.1 of Phytosciara flavipes. Classification (NCBI taxonomy): domain Eukaryota; kingdom Metazoa; phylum Arthropoda; class Insecta; order Diptera; family Sciaridae; genus Phytosciara; species Phytosciara flavipes. The sequence continues at coordinate 2,905 of JANTFA010137534.1, forward strand.
TACTAGAGTATACAAAACAACATACCGAGAGAGAGGTGTACTCTATGTTTGTATAATGGTCTAAAAAAAGTAACAAGACAGCAGACACGACACGACACACACACCTTATCAACACAAAATGGCTAGCAAAATTTTTGTGAATTTCATTCTAAAAATAGTCACTTTGGCAACTATTAGATAATGAAATGTTATTGTATGATAACAACCACAACAAGTAAACTTTGCGATAGAAGAATAATTAAAGCAGCGGCTGAAGTGTATTTACCTCATTAGCGAAAGGTTTTATTTTAGTTCGATTAAATTTTGCTTTATCTTCGCCTTTTTTGATATTAATTTTGTGAATTACAAACGAACACCTACCTGGTGCTTGAACTCCGCCAATGAATTTGTTTGCTGAGAAAAATACGATATCTTTCGCTGCACCGGGTAATGAGGGATTTGTGTCGATTTTGCTGCTCGGTCCGGTTGAACTGTAGTCCCATATTGAAATAGCTGAATACTGTGAATGGGACAATCATAACGTTTACACAAATTACACACATCTCGGCGGCTTCTCAAGTCACCTGGTGTAACAAAATTGTAGTGGCCACATCGTCCGAAAAAATGCCCGTCAAGCGTGACGATCCCGAAAACAGTCCTATCAACTTCCTTCCACTGTCATAAAAATTTGCCAATTTCTGTTCCAAATCAACCAGATCCAAGAAACCGTCTCGCGTCTTCGTCACTTTTTCGATTTGTACGCCAACGTCCAGCCATGGTCGTATGTTTTTTTCCGGTTCACATGTGCTAACGAACAGTATCGGTGTCAGGTCGCTCGAATCTCGCAGCGCTAACAGGGTGGTAAGTCTTTCGACTGGGCTGGTGTATGCCGATTCGCAGAATGTCAATTCATCTTCGTCGGATGCATTTACAGCGGTTCTTATTATTTCTTTAGCCTCGTTGCTAAAGATAAAATTAAAAAAAAATGGTTTTGAATTACTATGGTCAATATGTACTGCCATTCAGAATGTTTGCTATAAAATTTCATTTAATTTGCAATGGAACAATGGAAATCGATTATTTATTGACTGTGTGTTGTCAGTGGTGAATGACTCAGTCGTCGTGTATGTCTAATAATTCTTTTTTTTTCGAAGTGAGACGGTGAATAACTTTGAATTTATTGATTGCTTTTCACTCTGAGGTGACATTAAAGACTTACTGATATATGCCTAACGTATTTGCATAAGAAATGTATATTGTTCAGCCTCTCTTGGAATGATCTTATTTGAATAATTTATTGGCTCCGTACCGTCAGGTATAAATTCGATAATTGGAAGCTGGGTCCCTTTTAACGGAGAACATAACGATCCATTTTCTTAGCTTTTCTCGTTACATAAGCGTAAGAATTCCTTTAAGCTTTAGTAAGATCCAAGAATCCATTGAAAACTGCTCGCTCAATAATGGCTGTGGTAGCAAAAGAACTACTGAAGTAACAACAAAAATCGTATTCGAAATGAGCCACCGTAACTTTTCGATTTTTGCATAAATGTACATTGTAGAGGCCAATTCGCCGGTTCAATTGTCTGATTATCGTTAACATTTACCGTTCTATTGTTGTCGATTGAATATTTCAATTTGAATAATTTTTGCTTGGGTAAAAATTAGCTTTTGTTAGCACAACATTTTGCACCATCAACGGCAATTTTTTCTTGAATATTGTGGCATTGGGAACTAGGCCAAAGTTTTTGTAGAGAACCTTAAAAAGTGCAAGAGATAAATGACACAGTTAACACTGTTCACGTGGAAGTGGAAGCCTACGTTTTCATGTTCCATTGTTCCCAGCAAATCTTTTTTTCTAAAATTTGAATTTTTTGGTACAAATGCTCTTTTAAGCAGAGACGACGTGCTCGTTGAGCTAGAGTAGAAATGTACAACTTTGTTACGCCTAATTTAACGTCTGTGGCTGGTTGTAAATTCCAATCAGATTAGAGTCGGACAAACATAAAGTTTAAAACTAATGTGCCGAATAGTGACGCACTTTTCGGGACTAGCAAGACTAAATTGCATAGAACTAAATGGGGTTAGACCTGCTCGGGGATGCTTCACTTCACTTCATTTAGTTCATGTATTCAACTCAAAATATACCACACGATTTAAACGCATACAGTCGCAGCACTCCCATTTATCTCGTTTTAGTCAATATAGCCTAAGAAGAGTGTAGCCCCTAGATGAGTGGGCACAATAGGCTTAGCTGATCTGCAATGTAATGAAAATGGGACTCGATTTTATATTGAAAAGTGGTATGATTTGTAGAAGAAGGTTAAAGCTATTCGTTGCAGCTGTTGTTACTAAAAAAAGAAGAGGATTCTATATTAAATTTCCAAACAAGCCAACTTCAGGTTCAAACCTGAACTCAGTTCAGGCATACTGTTTTGTGAGCATGTCTGATGGAAAGCGGCAACCTTCCTCTACAGATCATGAAACTTTCGATTTCCAACCGAGTTCTTTATAAGATGGTTGGATGAAGTTTTGTGTGACCTATATAGGACCTGTTCCGAGCCCCAGCTCGATAACAATACTGTGGTTTTCCTGGTTTGGTATTGGCCACACCTTTCAAATGAAATTACGAAAATCGGACTTGACCTCACTCCAGAACCCTGATTTTTTTTCCCTTTCAAGCTTAGGTATTGAGCCGTCCTGAAATGCCCATCTTCGAACTTGACCTCACAGTTTTAAGTACATTTCAGGGGAAAAGTTATTGAAATCACATTCGTTTTACATCCTACGAAAACTTTGTATTTTCAAATGCATTCCTCATTGGGCTCAAATGCTAGAGTCTTAGAACAACGGTTTTTGTGCTGGCCAATGGAACAGTTTGGCATATTTTTCAAACCAATTCTTCATGAAGGTTGCACGATGTATATACGTTGGTTATCGGTCTGTAAGTTGGTCAACGCTTTTCTACATCGTTGGGAATGAGCATTAAATGGGGTGGTTTCAAACCGGCTCCTTATGAGGGTCAGAGATGCGCGTGGGCTCTCTGTCTATTGGTAGTAACATTTAATCCAATATTTACTACTTTAGTTATCACAGTCATCTTAAAACCAATATTTATTTCAGCTAATGAACATGAGAAATAATTGTAAATGATCAGAATTCGGATTTTCCTCTAATCAAAATATTGAATTGAAGGAGAGATATAAACAAGCACTGCGATTTGAAGAAAAGAAAAGAGGAAAACATTGAATCATTTCTAAATGTAAGTTCTTTTTGTAATAAATCTTTCGTGTAGACCGCGACATACCACAATCTAGCTAACAAATTGAAGACTATCACAATATGAACAACGGAACATTATTAAATTCATTAGAATGAATAAACTTTCTTGCCACAAATATTTTGGCGCCGCTCTCTGCAACTCGCACATTATACAAAAATGCTAATGCTAATAATCGTGTGTGTCTAATAACAATTTCTATTTAGTCTTTGACACAATGTTACGATGTTAATGAGTATATTGACATTGATGCGACGATCGTAGAGGGTGTTGAAATTATTGTTTTCTTGTGATATATTTCGAGCTATTGCATCTGTACACATTGGATCTTGGGAATAACTCTGATCGAACTATTAACCGTTCTACGTACTAGCATCTCTTGGAGATCTACGGGTACCGACCGGTAATAAATCCAATGATTGTCACTACTGATCACTTGAAAATTACGAATGAAATCGATATGTTGACGTCAATTGTTGAAGTAACAAGTACCGACCGGTACTAACCGATTCTACACTTCAGCCTCTATGATATGACATTGAAATATCAGCAATCGATACATTATTGGAGTGCTGAATTTAATTTATCAAACGAAAAGGAATTCTTTATAGTTACGACTAGAATGGACTAGCTTAGACTACACACGAACGGCTGAGATGTTATTGGCTTTTTGCAAGTGTTCGCATTGAGAGAGGTTTAATTTTATATGAACAGAAGAAAAAAAATGTTACAAGAAACAACTTTTACTTACTAATACAAATTCGACTGTAATCCTGTAACTGACGATGTGCAATTGATATCTCCATAGGCGGGTAAGACCTCCTTATTAACATAATCCTCTAAAAACTGTAACGATCTACCGGATGTTGAGTAATCTGCATAGACCACTGTAAAGAATTGAAGAAAACATAGTTAATAAAACAGAAGGTAAGCACATCGAAAGGTTAAATTTCTAATTCTGCATTGGATAGCACTTATACTGTGCACAACACACCACACAAACACATCGACAGAGAACCACTCAAGGTTACACAATTTGAATTTTTGAATTGAATTCCTTTCATTAAATTTAATTGATAGGTTTGTGTTTGTATACTGGATAAATCACGTCGTGGCTACACAAGTATTCAATAATTCGCTAGATAAAGTTCATCTCTGCTAAATGATTTCCGTAATAAGTTCTATATTAAGACTGGTCGGTTCATAAATAAAATATGAAACGTGAAACAGAACACGACTCATGATGGAATGGTAATTATTGTGTGCAATTCACAGAGAGTTGATAGGTATGGCGACTGGGACGTCGCGTCGAAACGACGTCCCAGTCGTCATATTATTATCTCTATGGAAATTTATCGTTTCGAGGCAAGACCGATTACATTAACTGAATCGTGTGAAAATTTGCTGGACGAACATTTATATTTATCTCAAATATAACTTATTCGTGGCCATAATCATCGCCGTTCCATGCCTGTATTTGGTGTTTTATGGCTGAAGATTTTTTCACTGATATCCATTCGTTAACGCGCGAGAAAATTGTGTCTAACACGCTATCGTTGCCAATGTCTTGAACAAACCGTCAATTTATTGTAAATTAAAATTTTGCCGAGGTCAGACTTCGAACACTCGACACCAAGAGCATTCGATTACAATTATTTTTCTACTACGGTGGGTTTGCTGTTATTTTCTCACACACGACGTCTTGTCGACCTCGGCTTCGCCTCAGATCGACAATCTCTAGTGCGAGAAAACACCTTCCTACCTTGTTAGAAAAATGACTTTTTTGCGCTCAGTTATTTCGCTTGAGTTCAGTTGATTTTATTTCCGTTGTAGGTACTATAGGTGTTATTTCAACAATAATAGCAACAGACTTCGCTTAATATAGTCGTGATACGTTCAAGTGGTGAACCACTTTCAAATAATCCCAAGATAATCCCAATAATCTAAAGGTAATCTTTAAGATAATCCCACATAATCTTCAGAGTGATTGACACACCGGAATTTGCTTACCATCTTTGTAATAGTAATATTTGAAAGGTGTGGTAAATAGTAATTATATTTCAAAATAGACCCGACAGTCAGATTTGCACATACGAGCATGATTTCTATAATTTGTATCGTCCGAAGTACCGGTTATAGTAATTGCAATGCGTAATGTGACGGATATGAACTATTAATAATTTGTATACTGAGAACTGTAAATAGATATAGTTTGTGTCGAAGCATATAACCCTGAACCAGTCGTGATACTCAGCACAAAGTGACGTATCTACATTATAGAGATATATTTATGTAGATACGCCACCTCTTTGTACATGTCACCACCACCACGACTGTTTTGTAGTGAAACTGTTGTTGTTAGTTAGCGTGAAGTACAAGCTTTGTAACGACACCAAATATGTCGTTATGCATGTGTTTCGATAAGAATATTTTTGAAACAAGTTTTTGCATCTGGGTCATCCTACTAACAAACTCTGAAATGGGCATACAATTTCGGTTCGGTTACTTTTCAGTCTAATTCTTCTTAGGTCGACTGAAATTGGTGTCTGCAGTTATTTACACTTATTCTTTATAACACTGAAAAGTAGCCGAAATTGTATGAAATTGTGTGCTTGTTCTAGAATTGATTAGTAGAAAGACCCAGGTGCAAAAACTCGTCTCAAAAGTATACCTATCGAAACACGTGTACGACATATTTGGTGTCGTTATAAGGCTTAGACTTCAGGCTAACTAAATACCACAGTCTCACTCCAAAACAGCCGTCCGGGTGAGATGTAGCCCGGAAAGTTCGCCGAGGAAAAAAAATAATAAAAATCAACAAAGTCGAAAAAAGACCCGGTTTTGCGATTTCAATTTTTGCATGAGTACAATGTTGGGGACCTCCACAGAACGTTCCGAGCTTAAAACCCCGAGTACTCGACACTTTGGCCAAAAGTTTGTTCAAGCTCACCGTGATGTATTGTGTGTTTTGTTGAGTGTTTTTACTCACACATAATAACACAGTCTTTACGATAGAAATGCAGGCTCTATTACGATTTTGCATAGGCCTCCGAATATTTGTTATGTTCATGCTAGTAAGCAGTGCTATGAAAAAAAAAAACATTTTTGTGGTGACCACTCATGCCGTTGTGTAGTATACCCATGACGTGATACACATCAAATTAAAAGTCAAAAGTTTATTTAACATTTTTAAAAGTAAACACTGAGCAAAGTGGCTCTTCGTAAAAGTATATTTCAAATTTTCTTTTCATTCGCGCCGACTTGTTGCCAGCTTATGCAATTTGTTTTCGTTCAGTCGGTCAATAACACAAAAGAATGGGAAAATTGAATTGAATCGGCGAAGTGATTCGTGAATGTTTCAACGAAAACAAAATAATGAAGAACCGGACCGGGGTATTGTATGAACATTTCGAAGATTTTACGATGACCTAGCTGTTAGTCTGTTTTGATGGTAAGCCGTTGTTGTAATCAGAAATGAAACATTGAACAAATAAAATCGATTCCATGAGAAACAAAGTTAGTCTACCAAGAATCCATCGATACTTCACAAAAGTAGAATTAAACTCAATGTTTGGATACAAACTCGTTCCAAATTCCGAGTATAATACAAATTAGCCACGGTTCGGAACCCTGCTATTCGAATTAAGTTTTCGCAAAATGAAAAAAGTTGTCAGACGTGTTCAAAGTAGTTTTTTTCTCTTGCAATTCAATGTATGTTAGCATGCTGTTTGCAAGGCTATTATGATACAAAACCGTCTAAACATTATCGTTTACATCGGGTGTATTATGTAAGTCCAGTTTAAGCTCTGAGTTTAGACTGTTTCCAAGTGAGACAAAAAAAACACCATTTTAATGCATTTTCAGTAATTTTGTTCTACAATCAGTTGCGCTCGTTAAGCCAAAAATTAAACGGCGAAAAAATACATTGGGTTAATGGTCTCCTCGGTCAGTGCCGCATCTAGCATACTCAGCACCTTGGACCACTCCAGTCTAGCGTCTAGTTTTTCCTACAAGTGATACCTATGAAACGATGGGTACCGACGCTCTCGGTAGATATTGTGGCGCAGCGAATGAAATCTCATGTAAAATTTCTATAGCACCCTGGACCATGGTCCAATTGGTCTCTATGAAGATGCGGCACTGCCCTCTGTTACTCGAAATGATTATCATATAAAAATAATTTTCTGGATATTTTTGCAGAACATAAAATTCGAATTTCGTCGAGATTGTCTGTCAGCCAACTAAAACACATTTTTGTTTATGACGATGCTGAGACTTAGTAAACATTCCGCGCATTTGTTAATGTTTAAAAAGCCGTAAAGTTTTCTTCATAAAAATCGACAATTTGTTAGAATTTGTTTAATAATAATGACTGGCGTTAACAAACAAACGTTTACATTAATCGCGCTCCCATTAAAACATTTTTATTGTTTCGGTTTGTTTACAGTCTTTACAGTCGCTTATACAATGCAGACTCTGCGTATGCCTTTCCGGAATCAACAAATTCTATTAATTTTGAAAATTACCCACCTGAATGAAGTGTGAAATCGTTAAAAGTGATGATTTATTGTAATTTCTGATTATCGTCTCTAATGTGATGACTATTATTGTGACAAATTGATACATCCATCAAATCATTCGTAAACATAATATCATTATGTTCGTATGTAATACACGAATCTTAATGGCAGTCAGAATTACTTTCAATTTTTAAAATGGAAAGCACCAACAACAATATTATAGAAGTGAGACAGACAGAGAAGGCATGAACTCTACCTAACCAGTCTCTACATCTAAAATCGTATTGCATAGATCGAATCTTTACAACAGTTTTGAAGAGAGGAAAAAAAGCGTCGTGTTCTTGTAAAATATAATATTTATCTGAAACGAACATTAGATGTAGGTAAAAGGCCGCCAACTTGTCTGGCAAAATAAGCATGCAAGGTAATTCAAATCGGTTTTAATGAAATAATTGCTCAAGAAATCGCCAAAGTCGTTAACATCGTTTAATGGACTGTTTAATTAAACGCTGTCCCGTATAATACAATTTGTATAGAGAAATATTTTCAATCTTTACACACACACACACCACAGACTCGGTGGTTTTCCTCTCCTCCTTTTTTGTTTAATTTTTTGTAATGTGCACTGTGTTCTTTCGCTTAAATTTGAATGTAATAACATGACGATGGTGTTTGAATAGTTGATTAACTTGATCGTGACAATAAGCGCAAATCATTTTTGCAGCACTTTGACCTTTCACTTTTGGTGTTGACGCGTACAGTGAAGGCTGGTAGGCTCTCAGAGAAGGTGAGGATACTTCCCTGATAGACTAAACAGTTCTCATTCAGTTCGATGCGAGCTGAATTTTGTGTTGTTGAGATGGACAGTTATGTTGCGTTTTCCTGTGGTGAAGTACCGATTACAATTGAAATCGGATCATAATTGTCCACCTTAGCAACGTCAAATTTACCGTTTGTAAAAGATTGACACGTTTTTGTATCCCTTGTGATTTATAGACTGTCCATACACTTCACAGAAACGTTTGCAAACGACATGAAGTGTCTACGCCTGGTCATAGGCAGGTAACCAACAAGCAAATATGCCACAACGGGCTAAGAAATGACGACATAGCAAATCCCGTAGAAGCGTGTGACCAGTAAGAAAATCCATTTCATACCGACTTAAGGCTCGTAACAGGTCGAATCAGGTCACAACGGAATTGACTCCAACGCCTTGTCGAAAGCTCGGCAATAAATCGTATATGGTATGGATTGAATTGAAGTGAACTATTGTGGCTTTCTATTGCACATTGTACTTGACACAGTAAACCACTTGTTGAAGATGAACTCACCAAACAGGTCAACTTCAGGTAACGTTTTCTTTAGTGGCATTTACTAAATGCAACAGAGAGCCACAACGGTTCACTTCAAACCATACCATATCCGATTTATTTCCAAGCTTTCCACAAGGCGTTGGAGTCAATTCCGTTGTGACCTGATTCGACCTGTTCCGATCGTTGATTGTTCTATTCTTCGATATTTGTACGAGCATCTAAAGCACACAATTCTAGAATACACATCAGAATTCCGACTGATGCACCAGCATCGACTAAATAGCATTAAATAGAAACAACACACACCCTACGGATAATAGTGGTCGAGTCAAAGTGAACCAAAACTATAATGGCCACATTTGAAGTTTCTGGACAAAATGATGTTATGGATGACTTGTTCATTACCAAAAATAAAGGACATTTTCCACACATCAATTTTCGATTGGACCACTGGAACCACCAGAAACATCCTAAAGCCACTTGCAAAAAATCAAGCAAGATTTCGACTCGGCCTTTTCATTGTCCGTAGAGTGTGTGTTGTTTGTACTGAGGCTATTTACTTTTGTTACTCGACATGCAATAAACGACAACTAAACACATTTCATTCAAATACACTGCACGTTTAGGCGCTTCCTAAACTCAGTTAATCTTTTAAAATATCAATTTAGCAATTTGTTTGTTGAGAAACCAGATTAAGACTGACTG
>JANTFA010137545.1:0-12695 GCA_026413405.1 Phytosciara flavipes
TTTGAATTAGCGGTTTGAACTGGAATCCATTTTTGCTGTAATGAAACTGCGCAGAACTATTCTTTTTGTGCAGTTCCTGTCTTCGTGTCACATTTTATCACTGTAACAATAACATGAACGTATAGGCCAATTTTTCAATTTAAACTCAATTCAACTCAAGTGGTCTATTTTTGTGCTGAAATTAACTGAAGAAATAAAATATATTTTTGGTTCTTCGTATGGCAATACACCGAAAGAAGATTATTCGTTCAATGCGCTGGTGTAACTAAATTTATAGAAGTCACGAGCGACAAAATAATTGATACGAATTTAGAAGACTCATGACGCAAACGAAATTCCTCAGTTGAACCAGATGCTATCCCGTAGGTACTATTTTGTCAAAACATAGCTGCATCTGGTCGGGACTTTATTTATATAATGTGAACACACTCTTGACCTTAACACTACGAACACACAAACATTTGTACTCTTGTTGTATAGTCACCCTGCAGGAAACATACTCCCACAACAGATGATTGAAACGACCAAACAATGAAAGCTTCGATGCGCTACGATGTAAACCCAGTGCATTCTCAACAGCACATGGTTATCCACATTTCTGCGCATGAGCTTAAATACGATATCGTCATCGATGAGCGAACAACTCGGAGAGTATTTTCAAAGTCCAATGAGAGAATTTCGTCTTTGATGACGCAAACAAAAGCTCGTGAATCAAAACACAGTCCCATATACATTTGCCAGACATTCAACAAATCACATTCAACCTCTGCGATGCAGCCAACATGTCGCTTGATATTTTGATTGAAAATACATTGTCGATAATAATAGAACGTGACGACCGATAATAAATTATGAAATTCGCTCAATCAACACTGATGAAATTATCATAATTAAGTGCGTAAATAGTGAATGAGGCATGTTCAAGCTTTTGGCGATAAGAGGGAGAGCTTCGGTACTGGGGATTGTTCATTTGCAAAAAAATTTCCATTTTTCCAGTCAGGTATTTAAAAAAGGGATTTTAGTAACATTTCAGCAACAAATGGCATCTTTCTTTCATTCACATATTGCAGGCAGGGTGCTGCAAGGTCGTATTGGCAGTAAAGAGTATCAATAAACATTAGTTTACAAAACCGTCTGTGGCTTTCCCATGGCTTTTTAGAAATTTTTTTCTAGTTCGAGAGTCGTTGTAGTGTGCTACTATTTTCAAGAATGTTTGTTTTAGTTGAAGCGATTCGAAAACTAAGTTGAAATTTGAAATGAGAAATTACTCTATGTAATGCTGGGTGGTGGATTTGAACACCCGATCATTGAATCCAATGCGTTAGCTCTCTATACCATCCGAGCACATAAATTTTGTTCAACCGAAACATCTATAACTGGATGCTTTGGTTTAACTAAATGAGAACCTAGATTTTGTATGAAAAGCAAAAAACGAAAATCTAGATTCTTGCGGAAGAATACGAACCACCCCATCCTTAAAATCAAAAAACATGTTGCCCTTCACCTAATAGAGTTCTACCACAGCCCTGATACTAGCATGAACATAAGAAATATTCGGAGACCTATGCAATCATATTTGGGCCTTGCATTTTTTTCGTACAGACAGGAATCATGTTCATTTTGTGTGAGTAAAAACACACAACACATGCAAACGTACACGGATACTCATATGCAAATTTGAAGGCTTTTTGACGTTCCAAATTTTCGTGTTCATGCTAGTAAGCAGGGCTATGGCTCTCCCCTTCATTCTGAAAATGAGGCTCATAAGTTCATATTCCGCCTGAATCGTACACGTTTGACAAGTGCTACCTCGAAGAAAGTAGATATTTTTTGAGCGACGGATTTTGATCAAACAAAATGCCAGTGTGTAGCCTATGATCTCAGGAACCCGGCAAAGTAATTAATTTTTCAATCGGATTAATATCTGCTGGGCGATAAGAGTTTGGAAAGTTGTTGTTGTCAATGTGCGAAACACGTTTTTTCCAAAGTCTTATCGCTCGGTAAATATTGGTCCGATTGATGGTTATGCTACCAATACACACTGTCATTTTTTGTTTGATCAAAATCCGTCGAGCAAAAAAAATCAATTTTCTTCGAGGTGGCATATGATTTATGCGGAATATGAACTTATGAGCCTCATATTCGGAATGAAGGGAAGAGCACCAATGTTTCTGAGACTTTCGATATCGATCTTTTGCGCACCCTCTTAATAATAGAAGTAGCAGATTCAATGTGAGAGATGCGATTACAGCAGCTCTCAACATTATTTTGTTCGGTATAATGAATCACACCTTCAGCAATTTCATATTTTTGATTGCATTGAAATCTTGTTTTGAAGGTGCGAAAAGAGCTGCTACACGTAGTTCTATTGATTTTGATGAATTGATCGGCTCGTAATTAGAGATTTTTTTTGATGACCTATAAATCACTTTTTGGAAAGTTTAGCAGTTCATTCCACTTCTTCTACAAAAGATATTGGTGTTTGTCAAAAACCATTAATAAGACGATTCATATGTGTGCAATAAACAACATCAATTGAAGAATTTTTTTCATTTCATTCATTTAGCAGAGATCGTTCGTTAAATGAACGCAGTCGGAATTGAATAAAAAAGCGTGCAAAAAATGTGAGTGTGCAAAAGAGAAATGAGATTTTATTTAGCTGCAAGAACTTTAACTAAAAATTAACATTGATGGCACACATGCTAATTACACTACACATCTATAATGAGCAGAATGTTCATTCATACCCAACAGAATAAACTTGCCCGTTAAAAATTAGCACATTGATTGCATTTATGTCATCATAATGTGAATTTTAAGAAACCATTGGCGATATCTAATGAATAATTGGAGCGCATTTTTTCAGAGAAACTGTCACAAGTTAACAGTCGATCGTCAAAATGTTTACGCTTGAAGCTAGAATCGAACTATACCTCCGTTTAGGATCCGTTTAGATCTCCGTTTTGCCTCCATTTGCGCTTCAAACGGAGGAAAAATTCACATCTTCAACATAATATTCGGATGAATCGTTTCCATAATGGAACTGGTGCAATTCACGCTTATAAGACACTTAATTTAAAATTAAGCTGTCACCTCGACTTCAATTACATTCCACGGCGGGTTAGAAAAATATCTAAAAGGAGTCGTCAGACCACCCCTGATTTTTCTTCATAGTGTTGTTGCATTGTTCCTAGAAACGCACTCGGCTGTTTCTGAGATTTGTCACAAGGGTCATGCAGTACCCTGTGGGATAGTGAGAACTTACGGTTGTTATTGGAATTTATAAAGCAACCTAAACTAAGACCTACAGTGTAAAAACTGTGGCCCCCAGTCGCCTAGGCATGGAACATTTGGGAGCTGGAAGTCGAAATTTAAAGGAGTGATGTCTAACATGACAAAGTGATCGAGTCTGTTACTGATGAATCTAAGTGTTCCTGTACCCTTTCAAATGACAGCGAAAAGTTTCTAATTGTGGTCTTCGATGCTACATTTTCGGTGAAGTCACTTTTTAATGGACTTCAACCGATTCTATTTCGTACGTTTGTAGCTCCTACTTCAGCTGGTACAGCTATCATGTATTAGCCTCAAGCGTAACCTTTACAATGACGCTAAGCATGCCATACGTGTCTCACAATAAGAACTGTTCGCAGCACTGGTTTTGCGTCAAACCAATGCTCTCCGGGCTGAGTGGTCTTCTAAATAGAGTACTGAAACTGGACAGTGTACCATACAAATGTTTGCACTGTAAAAAGAGTAAGGATAAAATTGCATACAAACTACTCTATTTGACAGCTGACTACGATCACACTTTTGCCTGAAGAGCATTGGTCAAAGTCAATCTACTATCTACTCGCAAATTTGAAGCCTTCAAAAACAAAATTTTACGTCTAAAATTGATACTACAGAAAAAGGTCTTTTCTTCATGTCTTCAAATCATTTAAATCAACTAATTGGTGTTGGATTTGCTTATTTTGTAAAGGAATCTCCCGGTAGGTCTTACTTTTTGTCTATCTATCACTTCTTCCAACGTCAACCGTAAATTCCCACACTTCCACAGACTCACCCTTATTGCGAGTTCTCAGAAACGGCCGATTAGATCCAGAAACTGAGTGTAGTCATGAACATAGCTTGAGCCCTTCAACAAGATTATGAAAAATCGACTCTTTTCAAATATTTTTCAAACCCAACGTGATTATTCTCAAGAATCTGTAATTCCCCTCCCTCTCTTGCGTGTAAAACGACACTAACTGGCAAGGTCAGAATTTTTTATATTTCCTTTTTATCATAAAAATTTTATGACAACAATCAAAATACGACTTCCATAACATTTGTTAGCGAAAGCCACCAAAAAACAATCGTAAAAAATTGCATGATGAACAATATCCCGTGTTGTTCATGCAATTTTATACGATTATTACCTGAACAAATGAAGTAATAGATTGTGCATCAAACGGAACGTTATAACCTTACATAGCATCTTTGATTCAAATATTACTCTTCGGTTGTCCCTATTTGAAAGGTTTCTAATTTGTCACTTGGCAACAAAAAAAAAGCTTGTCAATTGTTCACGAATCCCTTTCTAATGATATGCCAACGTAGTATAGAATCACTATTTGAGAGGGAACTACTAAAAGGGAAATGGAGAGAAACATTCACTTTTGAAGGTCAGTTGCAATGTTTATATGAACCCTGTTACAGTTCTGCCAAAAAGAGTCACGTTTTTTGGTGTTACGTAAATTTATTTTTGAATTACGTCGGCAAAATTTGAAAGTTTAGATTTACTTTGTTAGCAACGGCATTGACACTTTTGTTTGAATTGAAATTAAGTGAGTTTGTTATTTTTCTACTAAAAGGCCAGTACAGTGCACCGAATCAAAATCATGTCATGATTTAAAGGTTTTGGTTTTGTCTCTCTGATGTTAAATATCATTTCACTAACTTATTTGAGGAAATAAAAAGAACGACAGAGACTCACCTAGCGGTTACTGTTTTGTTGCCACTATCTTCCATTGTAGCTCCGATGAAACTCAAATAATCTCCAAACAAAACAATTCAACTTCAAAATATTCAGAATTGGTACAATCGTTTCACTTCAGATTTACTGAGCAATGAAAATTCCCTGTGCTTTTTTTCGCAAACCGTACTGAACAACACAATCTTTTGGCAACGAATGGTGTGATTGAAATAAAAACGTTTGCACACACAGTAAAAAAAAGAGGAACACCGAACCAAACTCTTAACTTCTGCGAGTTTGACTGTTGAGTGAATTTTAAAAATACGTTCAAATGATTCAATGGGGCACACGATACATCATGACATGGTGTTGTAAAGAGTGAGGAAAAATTCATAGTCTTAGTTATAAACACGATATATTGTAATGAACTGTACACGTTCTCTTATGTATACAATATCGATATAATACGTATGTGCTCCATGTGGATAGCGAAAATAAG
Source organism: Phytosciara flavipes (assembly GCA_026413405.1). NCBI lineage: Eukaryota > Metazoa > Arthropoda > Insecta > Diptera > Sciaridae > Phytosciara > Phytosciara flavipes. The sequence goes on from JANTFA010137545.1 coordinate 5,454, forward strand.
ATATGAACTTTGTTTAGATACACATTCACTCATGGAGGCCTGGCAGTCCATATTATATAGCACGCATTCATATATGAATGAGTCAATGTGCGCAATCACGATAAAAAAAAATTGGATATCCACCTATAACGAGACATCGTGGTCGTGTTGGTGAATTGAGTTCATTTCAATGAATTTGTGTTTCGGAACAGGGTAAACATTAAATTAACGATTCGTTTAAGATTTATTGGAGTTTTACGTGCGCATTTCAATCAAATATGCATGCAGGGCCATAGTTAGAGCCGAACCATAGGGTGAGTGAAGGACACATCAAGGAAATTTCGTTATTACGAAACAAGTTAATTGAGATTTTCAAATATACGCGAAACTTGAGGTCAAATATAATGGTCACTCGATATAGTCAACTCTACCACTTTCCATATCTTTTGGTCAAAGTCAAGTTGTCCTCCATAATGTCGATTTTACCTTTTTCCATATCTTTTGGTCAAGATGTCCTCGATATTGTCGATGTTACCATTCACTTTCCAAGAATTTTGGTCAAGTCGATATGGTCGAATTATATTAACCACTTTCCATAGATTCTCATAACTGACTACAGCGAGGAAGTCTAAAAGTCTATCAAAGTCGAAAACAAAAAATAAGAGGAGTAGCGCCATCGGCACAGGCTTCAAACTTTTCCTACATTGATTGAAAGTATGAGAAGCCATGTAATTTTGTCAAGGTGAACAATACCCACCTTCGCCCGTTAGTATCTACCGGGCCTGCTCAAATGTAATTCTTAACATTAGCATAATGTATTCAATGAACAGAGACTTGCTAAATTGACTTTGACACGATCACACGACCAATTACTACGTTTTGCTATAGTAAATTTTCACTTCCTCTCATTTTCCCATGATCGGTTCAATGGAAGAAAATGTTGTGAACTTAACTAGAGTATTCGACGCAGACGTACAATACATTAAACAATACGAATTACGAACACTGATGCCAGTTGTTTTTCAGGTTAATAAAAACATTCTTTGACAAAATGTAAATATTTTTGCTTATATTTTGTCAAGCCGAAAACAGAAAACATTTGAATTAAATTTATTTTTGGTTAGTCATTTTGCGACTTCGCATTTTCGTTTATTTCTTTCTGAATACACATCACACCATGGAGGTGCATGCCTTCAGAAACGTTGGCAATACAATTTAATTCTGATATACCTGCTGATCTTGACTAACATTTCAATTATAGTCATGCGTATATCTAGTCAGAAAATTGTTGTCTAACATCTTAATTCTTGACCTGCTACCTCAACGACTACAATTACTGCTAATAGAAGCTATGTAACGAGTATGACGCTCCAATTCAATTTTTTTAAATTGAAAACAATATCAGCGACACCAATAACAACGTAAATGGAACCAGTATATGGTTTAGATACGAATAAATGAGGAAATCAAAAAGTTAAATTAAAATTGCAAATTGCCGTAAACGAAAATCAAATCATGAATTTTTTGAGATAAGAAAAGGCGCCTAGGCTGACAACTACATCTGGTATGAAGAAAATTGTATTTTAGATGAAAAATAATGCAATTACAACGTGTGACTACAGTCGGGTACGTGATCAATATTAGCGACAGAGAGGCACATACTGAACACCTGAGAGCATAGACATTTTTTTTATTAAGTTCATGTCCAACCATCTTATCGGATTAAGATTCGTACGAAGGCCACTGCTGGGTCCATTGTACACCTGGTGATATTCAAATGTTCCCACTTATTTCGAATGTACTGATTCTTGTTGTTTCCGATAGATGGAGTTAGTCTTTGTCAATTGTTAATTTTTATGTCATAGTGGCCATCCATGAGATATTTTTTGTATTTTTAAACCTTGCGGTCGATAGAGCTCTAAGAGCATGAAGCTTTACAGCCAAGGCTAATCATCCTCATGATTAGGAAAAACCGTATGGACAATGAATAAAAAAAAAGTTTTGTCTCAATCAACCAACAATGAAATTCTTGAGATCAAGTTCGGAGGTGAACAGTATCGGGGTAGCTAGTCGGAAGTTATTCTAGAACTACATTTGCTTGTAAACTACAGTAAATTTTGACCGATCTCCAAAATTTATTTTTTTTCGATCGACGAAGATCTTTAAGCAATAATTATATTGAGCTCGATGCGAATGCGCACTATATAAGTACATAAAAATCCAATGCAAACTTCAGTCAGTTAAGGGACCTGACCCGTCCAAAAGGTTGGTCCTAGTTAATGATTCGTGAAGTAATTAATCAACGGATGGTTTGCACCAACAGGGAGCATTCAAACTAAATAACTACTCTAGTTTGATTCCCGTGTCTGACAAAAATTTCTGACGGAAAATGGTAACGTAAATGGTTAAGATTCATAATTTTAGATACATTTTTGATACACAACGAAGACATTTTTTTTCAATGTTTTCCAAAGGGGATAGCCACAGGCGGAATTTCCAGGACAAGCAGCTGGAATTCCTGGAATCTAGTGATATTCTTGGAATTTTTAATTGAAAATATTGGAATTAAACTGGAATTATTTGAACTTCTGGAGTTGAGTTGGAATTAAATGCAACTTTCAGAATTTATAGTGAAAATGGAATGTAATGGTTGGACCATATTTTTAGCCAATGGTTACCCCTTCGATAAAAACATAGGTGCAATGAATTATTTCTGCTGCACCCAATTGAATCCTTTATTTACTTTTGCAACAATCTGTTATATCTAAAGAAGTAACATAATCGATTACTTTATTGGTGACGACAAGTCTGTGAAATTAAAGACGACAATGCTATCTTTAAAGCGTTTCAGAACGGTGTTTGTATAAGAATCAGTCGAAGTCTTCGTATCTCTAGCATTAAATATACTGACTTTTTTGTACTGCAAGTCATTTGAATGTAACATTTTTCAAATAACTTTCCGTTACAATTCAATGTCGTCGGAGGACACATCCATCATAAATAATAGAATTTGATTCGACTGCCGTCGTTGTGGCGTAACCTTCAATATCAAGATTTATCATTTATTGATGGAGCTTTTATTTAAATACAACAAAACTATCATCTCTGTAATGCAAAAACATTATTTAACTAGATACTCTCAGTCATCACCATAGACAGTGAGCAATGACAAATTAATCAAAATTTATTTCTTTTCGGTCCAAAATTAATAGAAACAAATTTTTTCGCTAGCCTATAAATAACCCGAGTCAGTCTATATTGACATGGAGATTCTCGACTATCACGCACCATAAATTGTCCGTTTATTTTAGGAAAAAAAAATTCTCAGAAATCATTACGGCTTCAACTCGACTTCAACATTGTATCTCAACAAATTGATTTGAAGTCGTAATTTGTGTTAGTTTTATTATACATACCGATTCTGACACGCGCTCCATAATGTTGTCACAAAATGACGAACTACACTTGAACTGTTCACAATATCTGGTTCAGTTTTTATATTCAATATCCAAACTAATTTGCGAGTACACTTGAATGTTCGATAGCCAAACATGATTCCTTTCTGTGACGAAGTTAGCACTGTAACATTTAGAATTTGAAAGAAAAACAACACAAGACCGAAGTGAAAATAACTCATCCGAAATTGAGTTGTCTATTGCATTTAGTTAATACAAACACCAAGATTTCATTTGAGATAAGAAGTTCATCGAACTTTTGAGTTGTGTTTTGAAATCTTGTTCGTAAACATTTCTTTTCGATCGTCAGAATATTTGTGTCTGATTGCTACTCAACCTACCGTACTGTGCTGCTCGAGATGATTCATTAGCAGCACGTTATTTGCCCCATCGGTTTCTTGAAGGCCGGATACAGAAAATCCGTTGGAAAGAGTAACGCAAACTTTACCTTCTTCTACAGTCACTTAGAACAACATGCTGCAATGTTCTACTAATACGAACAATTTATTTCAACGTTTCTTTGAAAAAATGAAAAAATCCACAAGAAACTAGTAATCTTGCAGTGGCATAAGACTTTGAAGCTAATACGAAGCACTGCTGCATAACTGTGTTAAAGTCTATCAAGGCTGGTACATTTCTTTTCTTCTTATTTTTCAACCTATTTATATCAACTGCTGAACGTAGGTCTCCCCGGTTTTCTTCCATTTTCAACGACCTATTGCTACTTGTTACTTTTAAGTTCTTTCCTTTTGAAAATTTTGTGTTTCCGTTCATCCACCTCTCTGGTGGTCTGCCTCTAGATCTTGTGTGAGGTGGTCTCCAGTCCATGATTTGGTCTAATGTCCACCTGTCCTCCTTGCAATGCGGGACACACTTTAGATATACTATTATTTCCATGACATCAACGACTTTTGTTTGATGACAGTGTCACCAATTTTAATGACTTTGTCTTCGTTAATGGTAGTCATTACTTTGGTCTTCGATAAGTTCATCTTGAGGCCAAATTTGTTTGACTTCTCGTTTAACTGTTCTAACGTGATGTGCGCTTCATAAGAGTGATGTCATCTGCAGATATTCTCCATTTATGGTGATTAACATTTCACTCCAGTCAATCTAGTTTCTTGAAAACACTCACCAGAATTGATGTGAGTAGCTTCGGTGCCACCTTGGTACCTGTTTCATTAACAGCAGTCGATGCTATAATAAGTTTACTGGAGAGTGTCCTAATGTAACCAAATCATGAAGATTTTTGAGTCTTTTTTTCTATATCCACGCGAAATCTTTTACTTTACTTGTTGAAACATTTATTTTATGTTGAGGTCTAGCGTCCAATAAGGAAATAGTTAGGTCGCAAAAAAATCACCTCTGGAATAAATGAGAAAAGTGTGCTGATTCAATTCATATTCGATATTTCAATTGTTAATCTGAGTAACCACCGTAACCACTTTCACACTCAATTCACAAAACTTGAAAACTCGTTCGTCAATTTATTTTCTACATTAATTTCTGTGCGGATCCTTTTCAACTTCATAAATATTTTCCGAAAAATCTTTACCAAAATATACGCCACAATGTCGTCTACTGCCGGTCCTGTCGTAGTAGGAGACGGTGTTGTATGTGTTTTCCTTTTCTCAACACGCAGAAGCTGTTCCACAGAGATTAAAGAAATTTCGTATTTGTTTTCAGCAAATTGCCGGGCAAGATCAGAGCCAGAAAACATCTGCAAGTGGAAGAAGTGACGAAATAACATCTAAAGAGACTACGAACAGTACACCGGAACTGATTAAAGGAGAATCTGTTGTTCTGAGTTCTGCACAAGCAAGCTCTGTAATTACACCAACTAAACAATCTGCTGACAAAGAAAACGAAGAAATTGAGGTAAAAGCATTCGTGGTATGTGCTCGTCGCAGATTTATCCTTCCTTGCTTTTTATTTCCAGAGTATACCATCCACATCCACTGTTTCAATTCAAGCAGTTGAATCGTCCGAACCAAAATCTACTGGATCTGCAGACGCACAACCCATAGCAGGAAGAATTCTGTTAAAGCGTCGACGTTCTCGCATCAGCATGCCAACTTTGGGACCGAGGAGTGTCGCTGAAGAGACAGACTCGGCTCCGCCTCGTTCATCCAGAAGACGAACTCAGAAGAAGAAAATGATTGCCCTATTTTCGGAATCGGATTATCCACGCAGAAAATAGTTCATCTTATCGAAGGAAGTGTTTTCAAATCAAAATTATTTGTTTCGTAATCAATGTATCCAGAATGTCCAGTACAATTGTTGTCATTACTTCAGCCGTACCTCTCTACATATGGGGTGATAATTTGACCATAAATATACGATAATTACGAGATCATAACAGCTTTTACTATCGACAAAACTGAGCGGGTGATAAAAGTTTCATTGGAATAGGGCAGCCAGATACATTTTTATGACTTCAGCTTCCAGTACAAATTTTCTAAGAGTTGTGAAGATTCATATGGTATGAGCAGCAGCAGCCCTTCAACGAAGTAATAAAAAAGCTTATGCGAGTGAGCACGTCATACGTAAGATGAGGTAACACTAGTATCCTCTTATCGCCATGAATGGTTAAACTAATGAAGTACAAGATTTCGTTTCACTCAAATGTCTTGATCCAGTAACAGATGAGGTGATTACTTACCGTTTGTATAGAAGGTGGAAAGGAAGAGCATAGCCAGAACTCATTTTACTGACTGTGTTTAATAGGATTACAATAGCATCACCAAAAGTGTGAATGTCTACCAACATTGATAATCATAACAGAAGTTATCCGTGAAATGCATCGGTAATTTATTGGTAAATCTTCAATTCATTGTACATTTAATATGGCTTAAAGACTAGGCTTTGGAAAAATATTTGGTATCAAACTGAACGCTTACATGTTAAATGGCAGCAGAAGGTAATATTGGGATTAATACAACGCGTCTTCGTAACGAATGAAAAATTCTCTTCCCTAAACTCATTTTCCTTTGAAATTTTTCATCGCCAACTCTTCGAGAACCTCATCAACACTTTTCCGTTGTCGTTCATAGTCGTTCATCAATTTTTCCGGCACCGTCCACTTCAAAAAGTGGCTCACATTCGCACGCAGTTTTTCGGTTTCCGTTTGATCGTCTTCGCAGCACGGCTGACCCGACGTTTTCAATGCAGAAATGAGAACGTTGTCAATCAATCGTTTCTCGAATCCTAATTGCTTCAATCGTTGAGGTGTTGATATTCTCTTGAGCAGTACGGCTATCATCAATCGGATTCGCGTAAGGGCTCTGGGGATGGAATTTTAGAGTGAGAAAAATTGATAAAATTTTATTTTGCAGCATACTGCATTTACCTGGCTGTCGTTGTCGTGTCTAAGAATTGCCCATGACTGTCGTAGCTGTTTTCCGGATCTTCATCTTCTATCGACCGATGTTTCATATCGTTGTGTTGTTGTAGTTCAATTTTTGTGCGGAAAAACGTATTGCACGTTCGACAGAGATAGGATTCGAGCTTGTTGTGAATGGCACGCATGTGTGTTTTCAGGTGAGGAAGTTGGGAGAATGTTGATTCATTGCAGATGGGACAGCTGAACGGCTTCTCTCCCGTATGTTTCCGGACGTGTAATCTCAGCACACTCGAATGGCCAAAGGACTTTAGGCAAACCTTGAAAGAAATTGAAAATTTTATCGGAACAACGGATTACCAGCAAACCGTTTGCAACTTACCATGCAGCGGAACGGGCGTTCACCGGAATGAACTCGAGAATGGACTTTCAGTTGCGAGTTTTGTGCAAATGTTGCATTGCAAATGG
>JANTFA010137556.1:0-12693 GCA_026413405.1 Phytosciara flavipes
TTTCCTCGTATATTTACCCAACATTTCCTCTTTTATATGGGCATTTCCTCTGACCCTGTGTCATCATTTACCCGAGTAACCCCTCGATACAACCTAATATCTCTATTCGTGTCCAAATGAGTATCATATAATGCCATTATTAAATAACCATGCCGGATATCAACAGATATAAACAAAAATATTAATAGAGTTAATGTTTGGCAACATAGCACTGCCTACTAGCATGATGCAAGAGATTAAAAAATATCTTACTATCATGATCAAAGTTAAATTCTAATCCATCAAGTTAGGTTCGTTTTCCAGCTTCACATTCAACAGTGTTTTTGTTGAATCAATTTCGCAATATTTCATCACTGAAGCGCCTTTTCTTCAACTCAAGCGCCTTTCGCTACATTACGAACAATTTTCATTGCATTTCACAAGAGCGCACATCACTAGCCAGTCAGAACAGACCTTTATTCGAGTAATATAGGCATCGTGAATACTCGCATTAATTCAACTTATCACCACCGCCGGAATTGATAAATGATAAGAGTTGCAATATATAGAAAAAGCAAACATGTTGATATATAATACTTAAATCGCGTCATTCATTTCAGAAAGAACACGATTGAACTTTATAATGTAAAGAAAAGAAAAACCCGGATAACTATGAGCTGGACACCGAAATTTGTATTACTCATCAGAACAGACCTTAATCAAAACCAAAAATATGGTATGGCCATTCTTAATATTAATTTGTGCTTTCAATTTATCAAGTGAGTGACGATACTAACATTCCCGATAAATGAAAGTTTATTCATAAAATTTGGGGGAAAATTGTAAATTAGCACTTTGAAGTGTTCAACTTAATGGGCGGAACGTTTGAGAAAGCATTAGATTTGCAATTCGAATTGAAAATTTATAATCTGATATTCACGATCATCGCCGAACTGCAGGAGGCAAGTTTAGTGGAAGGTAGAAGGTAAAGAACTTCTATCTTCATCTTCATGTTGAATTCATGATGGTTAACGATATTTTAGTACAATATAAAGAACTAGCAATGGAAAAAGGAAAACTTCAACTCGATAAATTCGACTGGAATGACCTAAGTGCGAGCAATATCAACACATTTCCATCCAACAAAGATCTAGCCGGTTTGGCTTCCACTGTATATAGTCAAAAATACGGCAGCGAAGCTACATATCGAAAGTATGAACCAAATATCGAACCGTTACCCGACTCGTGGAAATTGATTGCCACATCGCGTTGCAAAAGCACTTGGCCGCTGGGAAACGGTTACAATGGAGCTGCATATTACAACGTAAGCAGTAAACATTTAGTTGTAGCTCATCGTGGTACGGCCATATTTCGTAATCCCGGTTCAGTTTGTGTAGATGTTGTAGGTGTGACATTTGGACGGGAGACTTCACATATGGCGTCAGCGTATCACTTTACTAGGGGAGTAGTCGATAAATTCTGCGAATGTGCAATTTCAATATCGGTGACTGGTCACTCCCTCGGCGGTTGGCTATCACAAATGTCTGCATTTTTCATGGAACATCCAAACATAGCAAATAATCTAGCAAATAGGGAGAAATGTGATTTGATTGTCGATTATTTGGCAGTATCATTTCGTGATGTTAACAGTGTACAGACATTTAGTGCTTCTGTTTCGCATCATTTACATGTCATTGTGTTTGATAGTCCCGGTGCATTTGATGTTATTGCATCGTACTTGCTAAAACAGTATCCCAAATATCTCGACGACAGACTTCAGAGAGTGAGGTACATGGATGACCTCGATATCACCAACTACTTTTCCTCTCCAGATATTGTGAATGTTGTTAATATGCACATTGGATCGTTGTTCATGATGCCTTACATGAATACTCACAGCATGAAAAGCATTGTCCAATTTTGGCAATCGCAAGAATTTGCTGAAGAAGCCCTTTTCAAAATAACTGATTGGCGTCGCGGCCTAGTAAAACATTTGAAACGAAAAATTTTCAAGACCGCAGGTAAAATTGAATTTCAGACCGAACCAGTTGACGTTAATTCGCTTCGGATGTCCACGTTTGAATCGGAAGAGCGTCAATTCATTCTAAACATTCACAACTTGAAAGAGCAGGGAGTCATTTGGGATAAAATGACTTGGGAAACCATTTTTGAAAATGTTCGAACTAGAGAAATCATAGCCACAGCCGATGAGTTGTTTAGTGGCTGCGGCATCGATTTCGACTACCCGCAGGCTAAAAATATTTTCGATTTTTTCGATTCGTTCGAAGTGGATGAATATCATCAGGTGTTAAAAGTCACCGACAATCGTTTCAAAATCCCATTCTTCATACGTTTGGTAAAACATTTTGTTAGAAACAGCAGTTTTAATCTGCCTGCGGTGGTCAAAGACGTGATATCAGATTTTCCAAAATTTTACCGAACATTTCACAGGGAGTACTTGTACGTAAACAACATAACCGCTGTTAGCACTAGTGATATTCCGTCACTAAATGAATTTCTTCAATGTAACGAATCAAGGGTTTGTCAAGCCGTTGCTGTTGATAGCACTCTGGATTGCATTGTAAAAATTTTCACTTTGTTAAAATCCAAACGTATTTCACTTGACGTAGACTCAAAACTACTTGATGTGAAGCACACATTGTTCCTGAATTCGGATCTTTTGACTATTCTAGATCGTTGTGTGGGCATAGCAAAAATAGAACCACCGAACGATGAATTGAAATTAGTTGTGATTGAAAGTTTAGATGACGTGATGCAGCCTGTATTGAAATCTTTAATCGACACAATACTCAGTGCGCCGTCTCCCTCATTTAAGTTAATTTTTGTAACACAACAGAAAATTGATTTTCAAAACATTTTTAACACAAAGTCTGCTTTCTATTTCGAAACAGAAATGGAAACGTCTGACCAAGAAATTCTTTTCGAACACTTAACAAGCGATCAACAGACGAAAGTGTTAGAGTCAGAAATCTGTTTCCAAGGCGAGGCCATACAATTGAAGAATTTAGTTCCACGAGAAGAGCTACTATCCAATGCTCGTTTTTTAAGCCGAACCATTGTCCGCGATTTTCGCCTTCGGTCACCAAGAAATAAAATTTCAATTGGTGGAACATTGAAAACATTGAACAAATTTGAACTGTCGTATTACATTCCCAGACATTTTAATAAGATTGTTCTGATAGAACCGAGCCAGTTGATCGACATTTATCATAAAAATGTGGAGATCGCCCTAATCGTTAGTTATCGCGAAGTTGACGCTAAGAACCAAATTTTGAGCTTCCTGGGAGATCTGAAAATATTCTTTGATTGGGAAGGAAGCTTCGACGGGTTCGAACGAAGGGATCATCGGCTTATCTTAGTAGATTCTACGACACAGAGACCCGATTTTAATCATTTTCGGTCTCACTTTAAAGAGCTGGGGCTATCCGCTCTTTGGCTTGTTTTTGACAACAACAAATGGAATTGTCACTCAACTTTCGGTGGATTGGACCTGACTCGCTTTAAAGTTAGCTACCAAGACAAATGTAACCAAAAAGAGATACTAGAATTGCAGCGACAGCTCGTTATTATTTGTGACGAACCTGGAATGGGAAAATCGACACTTCTGAAAAAGTTATCCGAAGAATGCAAAAAGTCGGCCGTGAGAATGGCAGCGGGTGCTGGGTGATTTTTGTTAACTTGGACAACCATGTCGATCTGTTGAGGAAATTGAAGAAATCTGGAGATTTAGAGTCGGTCACAAATTTTTTATTCCAAATTGACGGTACTTCCCATTCGGTTGGCAAATCCATTTTCGAATATTTTCTCCATCGCGAAGGTAGGGTAACAATTTTCTTTGATGGGCTGGACGAAATCGATGATATAATTCAGGCGAAAGTCAAGGACATTGTGGTATTGTTGTTAGACCAGACGAAAGCAAAGATTTTCCTCGCTTCGAGGATACATTTGCGACCGTCTTTAGGAAGAGACTTTCATTGTCACTCGAATACATTCCTTCCATTGGACAATCAGGAAAAAGTTGAATTTTTAACGAATTTTTGGATCGAACATCCCCAATTGCAGAAACATAGAAAAAAATCCATTCCAATGGATATGGTTCTACAAATATATGCTCGTCAACTGCTTAAACGGCTTCGAGGCTCGTTGAATGTTGAAGAAATTGACTCATTTATTGGCGTGCCATTGCAATTGTTTATGTTGGGCACCATGTCCTTGCCGCGTCTTTCATCGCTTTTTTCCGATATTGAAGCTAACGCAGGCCACATTACAGACTCCATGCTACAGCAGAGCGTTATGATATTTGACAATATTTTCCATTTGTACCAAATGTTTGTGGAAGAAAAGTTTCACATTTCCGTGAAAGAAAAACTTAATCTAAGACAATGTTTCGAAAGCAATCCATGGCATTATCAACAGCTAATTGCATCCCTCAGTGAACCGCATCGTACAATTTCGTTCCGATTCCTCTTTCCAAATGAATTTCAAGAATTCGTAGGCTTGAATGGTGTTTCAAACAACGAAAACATTCCAGTGATACTAAGTGTTGGTATCGTTCAAAGTGACTCGATTGATTTGAGTTCCATTCAATTTATTCACCGCTCCTTTGCCGAATATTTTGCTGCAGACTTTCTCGTCAGCAGACTTGCCATGTCACATTGGAAGGAAAAAGTGGTCAACTTCTTGAAGAGAAACTATTTCCGTCCACAATTTGAGAAGATCCGCTTCTTCGTTGACCACTTCATTTCAATACAACCCGAGTGTGATCCCATTTTCCGAAAATGTCTAAATTTCGAAAACGAAAAGCTGAACATTTTCACAATTTTGGACAAAAACAGAGATGAGATCTGCCAAGACTTACTTGGTCGCAATGTTTTGCACTACGCAATTTGTTATGGCGACCATGACAAGGGAATATTGTGGTGTTTAGTACAAAATCAACATCTGTTCGACAAAATCGACGTGTTCGATTGCGATTTTTTGAGTTATTTGGTTCTAGTGCCGAATGTAGAATTATGGATTGAGCAGTTCGATGATATCGATGACATTTATTGGATACTTTGCATTTCGGAAACAATGAAAGAATCGATGCATTCGTTGATAAGGGAACCACACAATAACACTGCGATAATTAAGTTGATAAAAAGACATGGCAAGTACGAAGTAAAGAATAAAATTAAAATGGCCAAATTGAAGGAAGTGATCAGAAAGAGCTTAAAGTGGGAAGGTGATAACAAAATAATAATCTTCACCAATATTGTCTTGAGATATTGGCAACGGACCGAGACATACTTGAATGCTTTTGCAATTGCATTGATGAGCGATAGTGAAGCGCACAGTCACGTTGTTGATTCCTTCTTTGAAATAAATAAAGACGAAACTATCCGAAAAGAAATGTTGTCATTAATGGCACGTAATGGCTGCGCTTTGTTCAAATATTTTGTCGAACACGACACAGACTTTAAATTCGAATTGCAGCTTTGGCTTTTTTGCACAAAAGAACAAAAACTAGACGAAATTCTTGATTTTGTAAAGACTACAAATTTCCTAACATTCCGCCGCATTTGCACAAATCGTCTTCGGCTTATGGATTACAGTGAAGTTTTAATTGAACATTACTTGGAATTTTATGAAAATTTGAAGGACGAGTCGTTGCGCCAGGAAATGACCGTCATAGCTCAAAAAGAAATTGACGAAATATTTAAAGACGACTTTCCAGGAACCGCAAATGACGCAACTGAAAATTTTCAGCAAAATTCAGCTGATGAAGTGACTGAATGGTTTTATCAGAGTATCCTTGCAAATTATGGAGATAGCTTCAGCAATATGCTACGCTTTTTAAGCCGCATCCGGAAAGATAGGGAACGTGTGCGCTCGAAGAACTTTTTGAACCGCTTCGCTTGTATATCACCAAAAAGTTCCTAATTATTGACGACAATGTACCACCGATGGTTGAAAAAATCTGTGAAAATGTGAGCCCCATAGTAGCAGGAAAGTATATAGGAAGTTGTCAGAAAAAAGGTAAAGAAATTCGAAACTATGTGAAATTATTGTGATAAAATTTATTGTTGAAAAGGTTTTTTGGTAAACTTTTATTGACAGAAATATATTGCGTTCATGTGCAGAATGCGTCACCACCCAAAGCTTATATCATTTCTATTGGAAGTCATGCACAAGCAGGCGCGCCGACTTCTAGGTGTCGTTGGGTATTTTCCATTTTCTATTTTCTCCATACAAAGACAAGTTATCTTCCGTTGTTGCACCCAACAAAAAATTTTGCACCCAACAACCAAAATAAAAGTCGGCCCGCCTGTGCACAAGGACTCGCGTCTCATTTATCCTTTAAGGGTTTTTTTTACTAATAATACAACTACATCTACTGCCATAAACAATTATTGCCCATTTCAACTGTTTTTCGGAACCTTGTCTCAGAATAACGAATTTTTGAATTCAGATAACTTAGATTCAGTTTATTCCCTTGACTGAAAGTCAAGGGTCTTACGGAAAGAAATACCCTAAAATGTGGGTCCCCTACTGTGGTCTGAAAATGCATAAAAAACATTTTTTGTAGAAAAAAACGTAATTGTGGGTCCTCATTTTTTCTATGAAGCACGACAACTCGAGTAGTTTTAATCCGATTTTGAAAACCTTTCTTTCATTCGATCCCGAGGTTAAGTTCGAAGATGGGCTATGTCGGATTAAGAATTTTGAAGTTATTGCAGAAAAACACCACAACGGTGCGACATGAAAATAAATTTCTCGAGGTGATAGCTGACAAAATTCTCGTTGCTCTTACAGTTCCATCAAATCCGCATAAAACCCATATCGTTCAATGAATGTAACTGACACCAATGAAAATATGTTCCATATCGACTTTGCCTTAAATTCTAAGTATATACCAAAATGGTGCTTTCGATGAAAATGACGATTGGAAAAATGTCGGTCACCGTCTATATACAAAACGATCTAATAGACCAGTGTAGTCTGTCAGCACGGGAACATTTTCACAAAAAACTTGTAAATTCGTTATCATTCATCTGTATTTCTGAGATGCAATCAATTTTAAATGGTTCAATAATTTTCGACACTTTCATCAAAATCATCAAATTTAAAACATTTCGAAAATCAAGTTGCAAATTCCTCAGTCAAGGGACCGCACCCACTCAAAAGGTGGGACCTAGTATTATAGAATTGTATTAAAGGAAATTAAATTGCAAATTACAAATTAGTTTAGCTCACAAATTTTTGAATAGATCTAAAGAAGAACATAAAGTAAATTATGATAAAAACAGTAAGTAACAATCTTCACTCATTTGGTATACTAATTGAAGTGAACGAAAGTCACAAATCGGATCCTTCATATATAATGTTAAGTCAATAAAAGAACCGAATGCTACAATAATAGATGAAAAATGAGAGGAAAATTCAGTCCATAAGGACGAAGCTAAAGACTTTGACACTTTTTTTCGTTGTAGATTTATTAGTTAAAATTGTTAACTGGACTGACTCATTGTCATTCTTTGAACTTATTTTTACGCGGTTGATCATGAATGCCAATAATTTTTGTTCAAATGCTGACTAATAAAAGAACTTCTATTTATTCAAGTGGGAGACTAGCCTAGTTTTAAGACGTTCAAGAATAAGCAATACAGTTAAGATTAGGCTAAGACCAAAAAAAATTTAAGTGTAAAATGAACATCCCACGTCTTTATGAAAAGTGGTAAGAATCCATTAAGAAACAAGTATACGTCGTACTTAGCACGAGAACATTTTCATTCATTTTTTTATCGCATGATCACTAGGATCATGTACTTCTTCTAAACAGCGTCTATACAAACAACACACACGCCACGGAGCAGAAAACCGGCGTCTTGACCACAACTTACAATCGGTTTTTCTTCTGAAGCGGTTGAGAATCGAACTCTCACACTGCCAATACAAAATCTATTTGTGGTGAAAGGCAGACGAGTTTAACTATCACGCTATTGTGTTTCATTGTTTTGCAATTAGTCGATCATTCAATAGTTATGGACTATTAACAAAATTAAGAACGCTCTACAGAGAGAACGGGATCTGACGAGAGCGTACGCTGCCCTACAAAGCATGAGAAACTTACAAACCGATTTCAACAAAAGAAATTAAATTTTTTGCATACTTTTGAGCGTGCCAAATTTTTGAATAGCTCCTTATTTACGCATCTGTTATGTACGGTAGATTTTAGGCAATTTCGTGAGGTGCAGCGTGAAGTGAGACGACAAGCAAAAGTGCCTATGCCTAAAATCAGCCACCTTAGATTTATATAAGCCACTTTTCATACCGAGGGACAGAATTACTACAAATTTCCGTAATTTCGTCCCAAGAAATGAAAATTAAATTGAACTGTAGCATGGTCGTCTTACAATTCTCTTACTTTGATATCTCTAAACTTCGGAGTCTGAAGTATCGCCGAATTGTGTTTTCCAACTTTTCGTCAAGCGCGCCGAGTTATATCAGAGGTTTGAACTTCAGAGTTTTGTCGGTAGGTTGAATGGCCGAGAAAATGTGGAGTTTTCCCAGAAGTATAAAAGCTCCAAGCTTTCTAATAAAAAGTACGTCCGAGTTTCTTTGAAGGCTTAAATCTGCGAGTTTTGTAGATTGGTAAAATGGAATATAGTGAAGTTAATGGACTTTTCTTCACCTAATTATATTTCACATGATTTCCTTTCTGTTACCCTAATGTTGCTTTTGCATAAAAAAGACGATTCTTTTTGTCGACTGCATTGAACATTAGCTACTTGGTTGTCAAATAACTACTTTCAGATTATTATTGCTGATGGTGAGTGAAAAGAAATAGCCGCCGACAGTAGCCGAGTATGAACGATTAGGGAAGAAAGGCATAAATTGAATAGAAAAAATCATACTTCTCATCTGTAAAATTGGTCATTAAACGTCCAGACGATCTGACACACAGCGCAATGTTGCTAATGAAAAACAAATAAATAAAATTGTAGAATTTTGCACTCAGCAGTCAAAAATCAGTGTATCAGTTTGATTAGTGTAAAGTATTCGTCAATTCGAAAGTCAAAATGCAAACAAACGAATCGTCCAATGTGAGCAAGGAGAAAGAACGGCCGGTATTTAGTTTAAAACTTAGCGACATTTTGAACTTTCCAACTAGAGACATTTCACACATTTCACAGAATCGAAGAAGCTGCGCTTCAGCTACTGCTGATTTGCTAGCCGCAGGAACGAAAATCGGCGATTGTGATGAGGTAAACAGAGAAAATTGGTTGTTTGTGACACGTGATTTTCATTTTTATTGTTTTCGCTTCTGTCCGCCATATTTTGTAGATCATTTCGGCTATCTGCAAACATCTTCCAAGACAATTGCTCGTCGCGCGATTGGTGAACAAGAAGTGGTGCAAGATCGCTTCCGATATTCTACAAGAGCGATCCAACGTTTGGATTAGCTTGATAAAAGATGCCAATGTTCCAGTTCGTAACGGTGATATCAACGATGAGCTGAAAGCATGGTTCAATATGAATCCAGCATCACGAAATCATGCCAAGTTGGATGCCCTGGATGGTTTATTGAAAGCGAATCCGAATTTTCCGTGCCGAAATTTGTTCATGTCGGTCGGTATTCAAGGGAGTAGTGGTACTCCGTCAACGTTCATCGGCAAATGGATTGAACGCATCAAAAGTTTGCATTTTGATGTGAAACAAGTTCCCTACGTCCTTGTTTATGCTAACTTAATGCCGGCAAATGGTTTTGTGGCCATTCACAATGTTGAAAATGTGCAAGTAGAACATGGGCCGTTTGATTGGGGTTTACCGCAACAAGGGATACGCGGTAATACACCAAGGCTTGATCGATTGAAAAAACTGACTCTACCCGGCAATCTCAGCTGTGATCGATCCAGCTGGAGTGAAGTGCTGAGAGAGGCTGTCAATTTGGAAAGAATCGAAAATTGTACGATGCCATTTTTACCGGAAATTATCAATCAAAAAAAGACTGGGCTCGTCAAGTCACTCTATTTGTATTTTCATCTAAAGGATAATCCAGCACTCGGATTGACGCTACAAGAAAATGTCAATGTCTTTGTGCAGGCAGTACAAAATGGCCTACAATTGGAATCAATTCTGGCATTCGATGTTGAAGTATTCATTTCTACTCGCACAATTGTTAAGTACGAAACACTACCGGCCAAAGCCACCCTCGCCAGATGGTACCAGACTGTTGTTCAGGCTTTCAATGATCTCTTGAGAAATTCTGCCGATACATTGGACAGCGTACAAAGTATTTCCTGTTTGGGCTATTCACCGAGAGGAAACAGTGTCCGCATAGAAATTCCGCGTCTGAAAAAATTGCGAGAAATCGACTGGTTGGTGCTCCATGACAATCCTCTGATGAAAATGGATCGCTTGTTCCCATTGGACGGTGGTGACTTTCTGGCTAGTCAATGTCTTCCAAATGTACAAGAACTCATGTTTGACCCGTCGGATGGATGCTGGTCCGATTTAGCGGCGAAGAGTCGCTCGGATATAGGAAAGCTAACTGAAACATTGAGTATGCCATCGGTGTCACATCTAATTTTGTTCTGCAGTAATTTCGAGTCAGATGATCGGAATTTTATCAATCGTAGACGTAATTGCGAACTGGTTCAACATTTCATCCAGCCGATGTTTCCCAATGTGGTCCAAATGGATCTGTTCCACATTAAAATGATTCAAATTCCGAATATTCTGTCCAAAATATTCCAGTACTATTCGGGTACGTTGCAAGAGCTTAACCTTGGCAACCGTAGGAATGAAGCGATTCCTATGCTAAATTATCGGGAGAATAAAGGAGAAATGTGGAGTCTGGATGAATCAATAACAGGATTACCACAAAGCGTCCTACGCATTCTCAAAGAAAGCGCCAAAAAGATCCATGCCAAAACTGTGCAGCTACTACAAACGGGTCCATCCATTCTATCAATGAAATGTAAGCAGACAAACTTGAAGCGTCTCTGGCGTGCTTAATGCTTAGGCCTGATTTTTATATCGTTACAGGCTTACGCCAACTGACATTCGTTTTACATGATCCCGTCCAATTTCATGGTGATGGCAAAATCCCAATGATTACTGAATTGTCGCAGCTGTACGCATTTGATTCATTGACGAAATTGAAGATCGTATCAATTGACAGCGAAAAACTCATTTCTGACCTCTCTCCCGATGAGGCATACGAGTATCTGACACGTCCACAAGCTGATAACGCTGGTCGCAGCTATTATCAACGATACAAATATTTACAACAACAGCAATCACATGATGAGCAGAAGAGTTCCATGGAGCCGTGGATGGTAGGTAAAGAGTTGTTGATTCTTAAGCATAAGATTGAGCAGAAAATCAAAACCTTGAGTTATGATTCCGATATTAAGGAATTGAAAGGTGTGTCAGATGACATAACATGTTTCTTGAATGATTACTGAAGTCTGGTGTCTAGATTTTCCAGAGAATTTGGTTGAAATTCCTTAAATATATTGTGTAATACGAAATCATTTATTATCTAGAGAATTCCCAAGTTTTGTATAGTTACAAACAAAACGATTAAAAGTAGCTCTCGAACAGCCGAGCTTTTTTTTGTATTTCCCAGTTATTATGAAGTCAAAATATATTTTTTCCATGTGCTAAATTACTTGCCTTTTTATTTCGTACAAACTCGATCTACTTTCATCCACCAACCTATAGAGATCGAGGTTCCATTGAAGAGTTGGTAATTCAACTTCTGACCTTCTGAGTCTTTTTTCTTTATTTGGGTTTCAGTGCATTAATATCGTTTACATATGAGAGAGACAGAGAGAGATCAATACCGTCGAACGGAAGTGTTAATCAAATTGTACAAATGTACACAGTCTCCATCCAAACGCTCTACTGAAAAAAGAGCCGACGTGTTATTCAAATTGTACGAATGTACTCAGTCTCCATCCAAACGCTCTACTGAAAAAAGAGCCACGTCAGAAAACAGAAAGATAGTCGAATTTTTACCCACTTTCTCATCTGCTCATAGCTCAGTCTTGATGAATTTCAGACACGACCTTGTACGCTACACACGTATCTGGAGAAATTTCCCTCAAAAACATAAGGAGTGACCAATCAGGCTCCTTCTAGTATTCAGTGTCTAGGTGAGCTCTAACTTCTGGTCCCGGTGATCTGATTCTGGCAAACTTTACTTTCTTGGATTGGTGTGGTCAATACCGAGGGGCAGATATTTGTAAATTTCGTTGACAAAGGATTGCCTTTTTTGTATGGGATTTCCGAAGGTTTCGTGGAGGATTGCCATTTTTTTGTATGGGATCTTCTAGAAACTTGACAAAGGATTGCTCACAAGTATCTGCCCCTCGGTCAATACCTTTATGTGCGATTTTGCTCATCTTACTAAATTGGCATTTGTGACTATATTAGACGGTCAAAAATCTGACTTGGCATCTCTAGGCAACCACAAAATGTTTCCCCTTAGTTTACAAATAATGTTTTCGGTCTTCGATCACTTCCTTCACTAGCTATACAGAAGCACCGAGTAATCTTTGAAAATTGGTTTTGGACTGCACCGTACAAAAGGATTTTCGTTTTTAGCGTACGAGTAGAGTGTCACCGGCGTATAAACTCACTGGTCAAAAGTACTTGTTGCGGGTCAAGCATGGCATGTATGGTATCATTGGAAAGCTTAGA
>JANTFA010137567.1:0-12692 GCA_026413405.1 Phytosciara flavipes
TGAATCGGGTATATTTGAGACAATAATTTTTTATTCCAAAATGTTTGTGTTTTTAGTTTTGGATCTTCTTTTCATTGTGTGTCCGTTTTTTATTTTTATTTTTTGTTGGCTTCGCGTTTCGTTTGCTTTGTGTTTTTTTTTACGTTCTGCCATTCGGAATTTTAGTGACACTTGTCGACCACATCATTTTGCTTTTATTTGAAAATTTTTTATTTTTAACAAAATGCAATCAACATTACAACAATATTGAACATAGAACACATGGATTCTTCTTCTTCTTCGTCAGCCACTTACATCCACTGCTGAATGTAGGTCTCCCCTTCTTCTCTTTTCCATTTCCACCTGTTGGCATTTTGCTGCTAGTACGACTAAGAAGTTGTCCATCGTTCTGGTGGTCTGCTCGTATATCTCGTTTTGTGGGTGGTTTCCAGTTCATGGTGGTTTGCGTCCCACGTTCTCTATTTTAATGTTTCTGCACTCGGTGGTATTCGTCATGGATTTTGTCTGATGAATTCATCTTATTACCGACTTTTTTCGATTGTTTGTTGAGCTCATCAGCAAAATGGAGGCGAATCAGAAACTTTCCATTAATGTTCCAGTCCAATTGTTTGAAAAGTTTTTTTAGAGCTGCTTCGGCGATATGATAAAACCTTGTTTTCTATTTCGTCCTATGTGGACCTTGGTTGTGTTCTCATGTAGTTTTATGCGCTGACATTTTCATAAACATATCGAATTGTATTGAAGTATTGCGAGTCAACTCTGCTTCAGGTCTAACTAGTCCAATAATGACCACATTTCCACTGAGTCGAAAGATTTTTTGAAGTCGATGAATATCAAGACAATGGCAATCTATGGCTAATCTATACTTCTCATTCAACGTTCTCATCACCTGGAAATGGTCGTTCGTTTATGCTATTTTTGTAGTATGTCAGCAAACAGTAGTATGTCCTACCTATGCAATTGATGCCATGATTCCATCGCAGTGATGGATAACCTAATTTGGTATCGCAAAAGAACCATGCTAGTTCTACGAACTGGGATACTGTACCTAACAATCAAATTAGCTTTGATACTTCACTAATTTTTCAGGCAATTTACCAATTTCCAACGAAACCCCACAGCTTCAACAAATTTCAAACTTTTCTCATGCTTTCGTCTTAAAATTGATTGCAAATTCCTCGAAATTACGATAAATTATCTGGTGTACTGACGCAGTCTTTGGCTTGACTCAATCACACTCAAATCTTCACTTCCGTCACATTAGACCAATCATAATGTTTCAATTAATCGAATTTGATTATAATTGATTGTACTAATAAAGCGTAGTAGACAAAGAGTCACTCCCAAAAATGAAAGTTTTTTTAAAGTGTGCTCCATAACGTATGTTAAAATCGTAGCTTTTCAACCACGTTTTCACAAAAGTGTTTGAAAATTGGTTATTGAATGAAGGTCACGCTAGGCCAGAACCACCTTCCCTCTCGACTACCAGACTACTTACGATGAATTTTCGGATTTTTTGTTGTTAAATGTTTCGGTTGACGAAGCAAATAGAAGATTCTTGGTTTTTTTCTAAAGCAGAGCTTCGATTCATCAAAAAATTGCTTGCAGGCTTTGCGTCAATGCAATCACTTCGCGCTAGTCTCCCCAGCGTATCAATGCATCGCATATCCGAACAACAAGTCAAGTCCAGTAAATCCAGTATTATAAACACGGAATTGTCAACAACAAAGGAGAAACTGGTCGAACTAATGCGCTCGTCGCAACAACAACAACAACAGCAACATCAAAACATCATCTCCATGTACACAAATTCAACAAATATGCAGGAAAATTTCTCGTTCGGCAAGGTGACGAAACAGGAGTTCATGCATTCGGAAGACAATGACATGATGGTCAATCAATCAATATCGTCAATGAACCATCGAACGGAAGTGTGTAGTGTACAATCGGACGACAGTGTATTTACGTCGAAGATCACCACTAGTAATAATGAAGAACCGCCGGCGTTACCTGTGAAAACAAGAACAAGAACACGTACCAGAAAAGAGCGACACATTTCACAGTACGACAATGTCGAGGAATTGGATAGCTTTTCAAGGTACATAGAATTGTCGTCGTGGAACATTATCATGCGAAATGATGGCCGGCTGACAATTTACACTCATCGTATTTTCTATCTGTTTTAGTGCACAATTAGGTAGACTGAATTTTCCCGAAATGCGGCACATGCAAAGTAAACATCAGAGTTTGATCGAACAGCGTCGTGTGAATCATTTCGATGATAATGAACAGCCGCCCCCGTTACCAGTCAAGAAAAAGCATAGTAAGTAGACACCTGTTGCTAACATTCTTTCTGTAAATTTTTGTTATTATTTCACATTCGTCAAACGGCTAGTCGATCGAAGCTAGAACTCTTGATCCTCAATCAATTAAATTTAAAACAGAAAAATAAAAAACGAAAAAAAAACTTAGTTCAATCAAATTATGCTAACGTATAGCTTTATATATTACACTTTAGTGTTTCAAAGTGTGGCCTATTCAGGTAAGTTTCAATGTTACAAAATGATTGGCGACACACCTCACACTTACTTCTTGTTTGCCAAACCAAAACCGGACTTTGATTTTAGTTTTCTTGTTTTAAAAAACAAAACATGAACTTAGTTGCTTAATTCATCATTAAAAAATAAAAACCAGAAACAAAACCACACACCGCATACAACACTTTAATGTTGATTACATTGAATCGTGCTTGGTTTATAGTTGTTGTTTTACGTTGCGTTTTATCACATTGTATTTTTAGTTGGAAACATATTAAATAATCGCTCAATGTGTTCGTTTGGTCTTATTCTTTAGACTGTCGCACGAATCTTCTAAAATCTTCGGTGCAAATTCTCTATGTGCAATCGATGCGTTAAAAAAATTCAACGAAAAATGGTTCTGTTGGTGGTATTGTTCTTTCGAGTTCAAAAATATTGTTGGTAGATTCTCTAAAAGACTGATGGCCGTTTCCCGAATCTTACATTTATTGCGTTTGCGATAAAGAACTTTTCGTAAACACGCCTCCACGTCTAACACCTTTTTACTCTTACGTTTGTTACACGTCGAATTCGATTTTCTGAGTAAGGGAAAACATTGTGTGGTCACCCCTAGATGCCGAATCAGCAATAAAACACAAGGATGTACGAGTAGCGATATGATATCTAGTTGCCCTATTAAAGGCATACATCTTCAAACTAACTCTGCAACACTGCGTTTTCAGATCATTCCACTTAAACTCATCTCTTGTTAAAATAGCTTGAAACAATTTCGAAAGTTCCGTACGAAGTCTAATGTGAAAATTGGACCTTAAAGAATCAGGTAAAAAACACTAAATACCAAGATGGCCGCAGGCTGCCATTTTCTTACAATTTCATAGCTAAACGGTTTTCATTACCTTTCATACAAGAAAAAGTTTACGAATTTCGGATGAAAATTACTCGAATTAAGATCCAAAATGGCGGCTGGCAACCATTTTCTTAGGTCATCTAAAACATTGGTACAGTCCATCATCAGACTGAAACCAATTTTGATGGGACGTTTTTTCCTTCGATCTGTATTCGCAACTGTTAGTTTAAGTTCGAAGATAAGCTAAATAAATTGAGCCGATCTAGAGATATGGTCGAATTAGTTTGTACACGGAACTTTTGAAATTGCTGTAAGCAATTTTAACAAGGGATGCGTTCAAATGGAATGATCCAAAGATGCAGTGTTGCAGAGTAATTTTGAGATGTATGCCTTTTAGGACATGAAGCACAATTTTAATTAAAATTACTGAAAACATCAAAATATGGCCAACAAAAACATCGCAAAATATCTTACGACCCGCTCTTCTGAAAAAAAATTCAATGAGATTTTCCGTATTCATCATCTATCATAATCAAGATAGCAGCTTCCACCCTATTGTTGCTTCAAAAAACGAAAACAAGTTGTAAATACGTTTACTCACTATACTAACCGTTGTTGTACGTATACAATAACCATTCATTGAGTATAATATCTAGATATACAACGGCATACATAATGGAGAGATTGTGTGACATTGTTTGCTACTGAACAATCAAAATGATAAGGCGTACATTTCAGATTCTCATTGATGCATCGTTATAGTAAAACTATAAATAAAATGTAGGTATAGAAAACGTACCTATACGTGACCACAAAGGAGCATCCTTTGATTAAAATCACAAACACATGATGGGTTCAACGAGTTGCATTGACATCTTTGTGGGTAGAAATGTTATCGTGTCGTCATCCTTTAAATCTGTTTCTTCAGACAGAATGAATTGTCGATATTTCGAACAGCAGAAAACAAGGGATGAGTGGCGTTCACCGACGATCTTTTTACAAGTTCTTCAAGTTTCTCCTTTTTGATGGGCTGATTTTCGAGAGTAAAATGCTTCAATCACTTTATTAGCAGTGTCTTGTCTTGAAATGCACGGCGGCTCAGGATAAAATACCAAATCCGATAACTGTTGAATTGATGTTTTAAGTGTTATTCTGTTTATTTTACACGGAGAAATCTTGTCGCCATGGTTCCTTAGGTTCTTAGGTCTGTTCCAAGGTCGTTGAAAATGTCAATCGTCATCCACAGAAAAGCTAACACAACCTCACTTTGAAGTTATTTCCAAGTGAATTTGTTTTAGTTCCGGCTATATTTGTCCCTATGGATGGGGTCGGTTGTTTTCGGCTTGTCGAAAGTCGTTTTTACCGTACGATGGAACTAACAGACCTATGCAGCAGGAGCATCCTTTAAACTAAATTGAAGTCGGTGGTCTCAACACATTATCTGTGGTAGCATAATATGTGGACGGTCAGTTTAATACGTTAAATAGAGCCAACGGTCTACTAAGCTTCGTCTAGATCCTAATTGGAGTTGATAGATCTGTTTTATCGTGCCTATTATTTGATGGTTCCTAACCTCGTTTTCTGAACAAAATTGTAAGTTTTTACGCTTCTGTTAATAACAAGAGCATTACGATTACGGGAATCATAAAGACCGAATCGCGAATTTACAGTTGATGGTCAACTCCATGTACAAACTAATAACAATGGTCTTACCTTCGACTTTTTTTTTGGAGAATAATACAAAGCGTAATCTTTACTGTATCAACAAACGTAAAGTATCCCGATTCGATTGCTGTTCAATCTGCATGACGAGTCACATATTAGTTTGATTTAAGTTTTGGCTTTTAGAGATTGAAAATGGGTGCTTGCTTTAAGTCAAAGTATAATACAAAATTGTCATAGAAATACAATCAATTGCTAATGAAAGTTGATACCAATTTTTCAGTTATGGCATACATGGAGATGTTTGGGAATTGTTCGCATTCCACACACAGTACGTCCGAATTTCTACGCCACTCAATGCATACGTACAATGTTACTCATCATTCGTCTGAGCATATCACCAACAATCACAATATTACACACACTATGAGGTAACAACCGACTGCTCTAATCATTTGGATAGTTCAAGGCAGTAAGGGGAAATTTGAGATTAGAGAATTATAAGAAAAATGAACAAAAAATCGTTTCGTTTTT
This sequence comes from Phytosciara flavipes, assembly GCA_026413405.1. NCBI lineage: Eukaryota > Metazoa > Arthropoda > Insecta > Diptera > Sciaridae > Phytosciara > Phytosciara flavipes. The sequence goes on from JANTFA010137567.1 coordinate 5,581, forward strand.
CTTATAATTCGCTAATGCTACAAGTTCTTCTACGTTTAACTATCCATTGATTCATTCTAAATTGATCCTGGAAAGTGTTGTGGTCAATAACTATAATACAAAAATCTCTTCCAGTTTATCGCCACTCCGAAAGCAAACAATAATTGAATCGGCTAGTACCTCCCCGATCGACGAAAATCCACCTGCGTTGCCACCAAAACGACAACGCGTTAATAGCAACAAAACAGCCAGTATAATTTCCACACCACCGTCTAGTCCGAAACTGGCTGCAATCGATAACAACACATCTAGTCATATTAGGGATTCAAATCTGAATACAACCAATAACAAATTAAATGTGGACGATCGGTCCATTAAAACGCGTAACAGTGACGCAGCGGGGCAGACGGTAAATACAGTGAAACTAGATACTAAGGATAAACGAAAGAGTGATGGTGATAGCAACAGTTATATTCAATTATATGATGGGCAAACGGTAAAATCGCTTTCTAATCATACTAACGATGACGATGATGAAGTTGTGCTGCGGCATAGTTCACCCAATAAACAACAACAGGTGTGTGTTAAAAGTGGTTGCAGTTAAATCGCATGGTGTAAAAAAAAAAGTTTTTGTCGTTTAATTGTTTCAATATTTTGAAATGTGTGCAGATGAAAAGACATCTGAACACCAGAAACTTCTTGACTTTGAATTCTCAACTTTTCATGTGAAAAAATGACCTCCATATTTCTGTGCACTCGGATTGATACAATTGTAAGACCTAGAATTGAAAGGCAAGCTTTGAGGTTGAGAATTGGTGTCACTTAAGAATTGTGTCAACAAATATCCGAGTACACGTTTCGCTTTCAATGGTAGTGGAGCCATGTCTTTTGTGAGTAACACTCACCGGAAACCGGAATGTATGACGATCAAACTTGGATCTTTTGGTCCTCTTTTAGTTACTAGAACGTAATAAGTTTGGGTCTGAGAACCTCTACACGTATTTTTACAGAAACCGCCCCTCATTATGCATGCGTAATGTCAATACTCTCACTAGCAACTGACAACCTTGCTACGTTCATTTAGATGATAAAATTGCAACGCAACCTTCGCATTTTACATGTAAAATTAGAAATTGATGCTACAGTGCATGATTCTACATGCAAAGAAATATGGCGGTATATGTTGACAGCGTCAAAAGAGAATTGTTTTGCTAGAGAGAGTATTGGTGTAACTAATTTTGTGTTTTGTTGCCTAACTGTTTGATTGTGTAAAATTGTAAGCAGAAAAACTCTTGTCTAAAACCCAAATTTTCTCCACCTCAACAAATAAACAGACAAACTCGGCCCCATTATCACCGGCCCCACTGAAAACAACAAATAGTCTCATCGAAGAATTGGATATTTCGAAATATTTGGTGCTGAAAAAGGAAGGCGAAGATGGGCCTGACGTCAAAGGCGGCTATTTGGATGCTTTGATCGTGCATGCTAGCAAAGTACAAAAAGTCAATGAAAGTGGTGAGTGTTGAATGACAAAATAGAAACTAAAAAAGAGAGACAAAAAAATCAAAATTTCCTTTCTTCAAACCTGTGCCCGCAGATTCTGTCAAGGAGAATGGTAAATTTGCTTGCAGTCTGTTTAAATTAATTAGATTTTGGGTTTTTTGTTTATGTTGAAAATTTGTATTGAGCATTCATCTTGAGTAGAAACGGAAGAAATTTGATCCGTTTGAGTCCATGGTACAAAGTGCAAACACCTCCAAATATACGCAACAATAAAAAATTGAACTTTGTATATTGAGGGCCATTCACAAATTACGCACGCTCTACAGAAGGGAAGGGGTCTTCAAACATTTTGGCGTGCACGGAGTTTGTTATTCGTAATTTTGAGCGTTCGCAATTTGTGAATGGGCTCTTAGATCCTAAACAACATTTTCTCAATTTTATGATATTTTCTGAGTATATCCGAGGCAGCTTTCCAGCAAAATATTATCCATAACAATGACATCACGCTTTTTCAAAACATTTATAACTCGATAAAATATGGACTTTTGGAAGGCCATCTGTATGGTCACCTCCCAGATATCACCACGAAATTAGGAGTCAGCCATACATTGAACAAACGTGACGACATTCAAGGATGACACCCAACCTACCTCACTGAATTAGATGAATCGGACAGTGTACCTTCTGTACAGTGCTATGAAATGCTCCGGGTACACTGACCCATTTCGAACCCTCCAACTTTATAAGCAAATTCTATGAGGATGGTAAAGAGCTGCCTTGTTTTATATCATATAAGGACTGACACTTGATTTTTCTCAAGCACGTATGTTGTACAGACTCTGCACAGCTCATTGTATGAGTGGTAGTTAGACCATTTTAGTTCTGAGATGCAAACAGAGGGCCATCTAATGTTGTTAATAAAAATATTCTCAAATTAGAGCTGCGTTAATCTGTGGCTATGAATCAGATCATTTAGCGAGTGATATTCTGATTCTAATCGTAGCGAAAACTTTTATTTCTAGTTGCGACACATGAATTTTGTAGATTTTGGTGTTGCAATTTCAAATATTTTTCGCCTTCTAACATTTCGAAAAATAATTTGTTTTAGCATTCGGCGAAGCATTCATCACAACGTTTAGAACATTTATATTGCCATTGGAATTGATCGAAAAACTTATTCACCGGCACACCATTTTTTATTGTCAAATAAACGATCAAAAACAGAAGGCAGCAAAAGAATCATTTTCATTGTTGGTGAGGGTGGTCAACGACTTGACGTAAGTACACCACAAAAAAATTGATTTGAAAAATGAAACCTGACCCTGAACTCTCCGTTCACAGAGCTCCCGATCTAACATCTCATTTACTATCTATGCTTAACGAATTCGTCTATCAGTTAGTGTGTTCTGGTCAATTGACCATGGCGAAATCGCTGCGAATAAAAATTCTCGAGAAGGTCAGTGGAGATTTTTGTTACCTTATGCCGACCGTTTACTAATGTTTGATACGTTTCGGTTTTTATTTTCCGTTTTGCCGAACAGATTGATCTGTTAAAGAAACAGAAACTGCAGTCGCTGAATGCATCTCTCCCATCGCGTGCCATTATGACCGGTTTACCAACGCTGATCGACTTGAAGTCGGCCGATATTGCTGAGCAAATGACTTTACTCGATGCGGAATTGTTTGCAAAAATTGAAATACCAGAAGTGTTGATCTGGGCACAGGAACAGTGTGAAGAGCGGTCACCGAATCTGACTCGGTTTACAGAGCATTTCAACAAAATGTCTTACTGGTGAGTGTGTTTGTGCTCCTCTTTCCCCAAGTATCGGTTGTGACACTGGGTTTTTCTTGAATTAAATTTTCAGGGCCCGATCACAGATTCTGAAACAGGAAGATAGCAAAGATCGAGAGAAGCATGTCATCAAATTCATTAAGATAATGAAACATTTACGAAAAATTAACAATTTCAATTCGTATTTGGCACTACTGTCGGCTCTCGATTCAGCGCCCATAAGAAGGTAATTTCGATTTTCACATTCTGCACGCTGTGACGACAATCAAAAATGTTTTTCCATTACTCTGAATAGACTGGAATGGCATCGAACAATAACCGATGGACTGAAAGAGTACTGTGCTCTTATCGATTCCAGTTCAAGTTTTCGAGCTTATCGTCAGGCGCTTGCTGAAACAAATCCGCCCTGCATACCGTACATGTAATAAGAGAAATTTTGCAACTTTCAACTGATCGGTTGACCAAATTTTGTTTTCCATTTATTGCAGCGGTCTTGTTCTACAAGATCTAACATTTGTTCATATTGGTAACCAAGACTTTTTAAGCGAAGGCGTGATTAACTTTTCGAAAAGGTGGCAGCAACACAATATCGTAGTTAACATGAAACGTTTCAAGAAAGGGTAAGTCATTTATAACCAAAATACAGAAGAGCATTTCCGTTAATGGGTACAATAGAATTTCAAGTCACGTCCCTCACTAAGGGGTGACGCAGCATGGAAGTTTTCTGCTGTAAACAATCCCATATTCGAAAGTACAGCCAAACATGCCAATTGTGTTCAAAAGTGCGGAATCCTTTGAAATTGTGTCAGTCCAAAAGAAAAGTTATCAAACTGAAGAAATTTCTCGACTTCCTTTAGTTCAAGTACGGGGGTGAGGTGGAAGAGAGGTCATTTAAAAATGACGTTCATATAAAGGGGGGGATGGGATGAAGTTCGGAAAAAAATTTGGACGTCATATCACTCAGGCTAACGAAATTCCAATAATTTATCTTTGAACACCTCAGACAAATTTCTAATCCTGAATAATACAAAAAATGGTGGCAATCCACGTGTTCCACAAGTTCTAGCACTGGAAGTGTGGTGGAACTATTCAAAATAGTCAGACTTCGAGATCCCACCTCCGGAAACATCATACTAAGTGTAAATCCAGAAGAAAGTTGAAATAATTTGTAGAAACTTCCAAAGTTCTAGCTCTGGGAACAGATTCGAGTACTCAACCTGAGAAATAGCTCAAAATAATTGGAATCACTCTTGGGAATTCTTTCTCTATTTAGTCGGCGTCATTTGTAATTCAATGTCATCGTCATGTTCATGCAAATTTTAGTTTTTATTTTCTACATTCGATCATCATTCCACAACTAATGAAATTAAACAAACCAAAAAAATTGTTCACAGTAGCAGTTCCTATCCATTTACGAAGAAAGAGCGAATCATTGGATTCTTTGATAATTTCGAAAATTATCTGGACGAAGATGCAATGTGGCAAATATCGGAAAATTTGAAACCGCGTGTATCACGGAAGGCAATACCAAACTAACTGTTTTTCTTCAAACAAAGTGTCAACACAATACCACATCATCAGCAACTATGCACAACACCGAAAATGGTAAATTTGATTTCGGCAGATTTTTTCTTTCGTTTCTGTTTGACTTTTCAATCGAATATTTTAATGTAGTTGTTTAAGGCCGTGTTTCTCAGTTATTGTCGTTGCTACGTTTTGACATTTAAATTGTGACAAAACAGGCCCGAAAATGGGGCAGGAGAAAAACACCTTGAGTACTCCATTTCTACTCACTAATTCTACGATGATTGTCCTCGTGATCGTCCTTAAAGCTTATTTTAGTGGAAATTCAATTCTTCCAATTTTTAGATTTTATTTTTGTTGTTTGTAAAAGTCATTTAAAGTTAATTTGCTGGTTCAAAGAACACTGGAAATGTTGCACTGTTTTCTTTCAACAGTTGCGTATATGTGCTGCGGTTTTATTGAATCGAATGTTCCCTAAAATAAGCATTTTCGTTCATACGCCAACTACTAAGACAATATGGATTGATGAAGCGCGAATCACGAATTTTATATGAATGCATCCGAAGTATGAGTACAGTCAACGGCAATCAATTTTGTACCGATGCACCGGCTGGTACATTCGTATACATAATTCTCAAATAGTCACCGTACATGAACAATACAAATATTTGTGTTAATAACGTACAAGTACGTGCCTAAGCATTTAAAAGAAAAAGTACCAGCTAGTGGATTTAGCTTCGATACAAAAATGACTGACAGCTGTTCTACCTGGTGGTGGATAGACAAAAATTTTGTTAATAAAGATAGGTATGTCAGCACTCTACTTAAAATACTTGAAATGCTTAACCTGGAACGGCAAACAGAAAACGCATCAGACATGGTCATTTATCAACGCATTTTTACAAAAACTGAACCGTCGATTGTTAGGTCATATTATGTTGCGCGAAAGTTGGCTAAGTGCACAGATTAAGGAATGTAGAAACGGGCAAATTCAAATTCATTCTGTTTATTCCACATTCGACGTACATAATAGAGAGAGAGTCACAATCCATGACCTTTGTCGAGACTAACGGAACTCTATACCAAAATTGCGGGAGATCTATTGGGCTTTTTCGAAGCACTTTTGATTCGTTTTGAATTTCTGTCACTTGTGGATTAGATAAAGTTCCATTAAGGTTGCTCTGAGGAGTGATCCTATAGATTTTGACTTATTTCAAAACGCACGTTTCCTCCATAACGGGACCGGTCATATAATACAATTCACTTCAACTAAAATTCAACGAAATAGGTAGGAGGTAGGACCCAGGGTAAACAACCGTATGGAAACTAATTGATGCATATATTTATCTCCTGTACGTTCATCTCAAAACGGCAGGCGGAACTTCCATCCAACAAAATACTTCGTGTCAAAGCAATCCACTGCTGGAACCACAAATTCATGTAGTTTTTGTCTCATTCCGCAAAAGAAACCTATTTCATCCGTAATTGATTCTGCATCTGGTGTTCTGTGAATTCTGGGAAGGAAGCAAAGGATCACCAGATATGTGTTTCAAAATCGTAGATTTGATTGTCACACCCTGATAAATCTTAAGTGATTGACATGTTCACCGTCCAGTCGAGAACGTGTTAGTGTAAAATTTAGCAAGCAGCAAAAACGGGACTGTCACTTTAAACGTCGCACAAAAACTGGTTGGGCTCCAAAATTTCAGCGTTACGTAATTTATGAACGAGGCCCCTATGCTAAAGTACATCTCGTTTATTATCCCGTCCCCGTAAATGGAGGACTTCTATTTTACGTATCGTAATTGTATTGTGGAAATTATAGAAAGCAAAATTGATTGAAAGTGTCCGTTTTTATATTGCAATTTTTGAACTGTGAAGAATAAATTGAAAAATAAATTGAAAGAAAAAAGAAGAAGACAAACTAAAAACTAGTGAGAAGAAAATGGAATATCACACACAAACACAAAAACCACGTGAGCAATTATTTATGAAACAAAAACGCAAAAACAAAGGAATTAACGCAAAAGTTTTAATAGATTTTTTACGTCTATTTTTAATTAGTCAATAAGAACAAAGAGAAAATGAAATGAATTTTTTAATGCGTAAAAAATGAGGGAAATGAAATTAAATTAAACAAAAAGAAAAACTTCAACCATACAATTTTTTAGTATGCTATTTTAACATTGAAATTGAGATTTATTTGTAAAAAGTAAAAAATAATCGTGAATGTGCGAAGAATTGTGGAAGAGAGAGAACGAAACATGATATAGAGAAAGAGAGAGAGAGAGAGAGAGAGGTAACAGAAAAAGAA